>JAABKK020040636.1:0-13350 GCA_011634745.2 Catotricha subobsoleta | reverse complement strand
TTCATATTTCACGTTAAAATTACATTAAATTTTGATGTACATTATAATGTACGCCACGCACGAATGGGTTAATAAAACCAAATTCTAATTTGATTTTTAAAATAAGAGCTTTTAGTGCTGGAGCTTTCAGTGCTAACTTCAACCCTGTTATGAAAATGGATAAACAAACAGATAACATATATCAGAACCAACTATTATTATTACAAGCAGTTTTCTTTGATTGTGATATCGGCTGATATTTTTGTTGTCTTTACAGATATAATTTGGTTTTGATCTAAGAAGAACATGGATATGGGTATATGCTTCTAATTATTATCAAGAAATATTAATTCTTTTACTTAAATGACTCAAATGGACAAATTATCCTCATCTATGGCTATCTAGGCACTCTAGCTCTTGCGGAGGGCCCTGAGAAGCCTCCGTTCGCTTCGCTCACTGCGGCTTCCGCCCGGACAAACCCAAATACAATGCCTCAGGTTAAATAATCTGTCAGTTTAAAAAAGCCTATCACAGACTATGTTAAACTGAATATAAACTGCGATTGTACTACCCTTCACCATTCTCTGCCATTGCTATCTCATCTCCTGCCATCTCATCCTCATGCATCTCTTGCCATTACATCCATGCACATCTATCCATATCCATTTAAATACCCCCACACTCCACAATATCCTTCCACATACATCCAAATCACCCTACGTCTCATCACATCCACTTCATCTTTAAAATTCTGAACATCCTCAATGTCCAAACCACCACTACATCTTCTGCCTTTTCTTAGTAATTGTAATTTAACAATGTTATTATGTGTTTAATCATAGTAGGCGTATATACCCGTTATAGTTAAGATTAACACATTTATTACTGTTTATTCCATTTAGGTGGTCTAAATTTTGTTATTTGGATTTGACCCTTTAATTTCTCTTTCATCATGTTAAACAATCTGGAGCATATACCATCTGAATAAATAGAAGCTGATCTCGAACTAATTACATTAATGTATACATTGAACATTTTTTTATAAAACCAATTTTTAGTCCGCTACTTTCGTCGATACCAAACAGGTTCATTACTTTCGAATCACTATCTCGATCAATAACAGAAATTCTTCGTCTATTTATATTGGATGTGCTATCTTCATGATAAAATGACGTTGTGAGATGATTTTTTTTTATATTAATATTTACTTTTTATACAAATATGTCAGACATTATCTTATTTCGCAAAATTTTAAATTAACTTCTGAATTTACCTATAAAGTAAATTACCTAGTAGATTAAGATTAAGATTAAGATTAAGGTAAAGCAAAGTAAAGAATAGTAATTATTTCTGGATCGACTCGGTACGCATCTTATGCACATCATAATGAGGTTGCCAGACTATATTAGAAAATTCAAGCTTTAACCGTACGAACGCTCAATACAGGCTTTTCAACGCATCTGAATCATTCATGTTCGAATAAATCCTCCTGATGAAAACCAACATTGAGTACGATTTAGCAATAAATGCGTTTATTTTAACTTAACATGTCTATTGAATGTTAATTTAGTGTTTAACAGAACCCCAAGATTACAAAGTTCAAAGACACGGAGAAGTACTGCACGTATGATTCAATCCTTGAACGTAAAAGATCAGAGTGAAAACCAATTAGTTCAAGTTTTCTAATCAGGATTCAGGTAAGACACTCTTTCGAAAGCTTTTTAAAAATCTGTGAATATAATACATCAATTTGAGATCCATACTCAATTGAATCCAGTACAAACCTGAAGAATTCAAGAAGATATTACTCCAATATGAACGACCTGACACAAACACACGCATATCTGCTCTTCATATAAATAACAGAGTCTATTCTGAAGAAATCAAGACAGAAGCACTAATACCAATACCAAAAGATTTAAAAAAATAAATAATTATTTTAGAGAGAGCACTAAATGATATGTAAAAGTATATTTAAATTGTAGCTCACGAAATAACGGTAATTCAATCATATCATATCGAATATTTTATGTCACAATGAACAAATTTAGTTTATTCCACATAAATATGTAAAATTAAATTAAATATTTTTTAACTTTTTAAAACAAATTTAACAACCAGAAGTAGGTATGAAGGATCAGCGATTGGTTTAAATATACAATTCAAAACAAAGATTTAAATTAAATGGTTAATTCTTTATTTACTATTGGTTTGTGTTTATAATTACAAAAATTGGATTTTATATTATTTATAATAAGTTCAAATATTCGAATAATTTTAGTGTAATATTTAATAGATAGGTTTTATAAGAAATATACAAAAGCATTTGCCATTTACATAAACTATTAAATGCATTTGGCATAATGGAATTTTTTTATTTTGAAATTCTTTCAATAAATGGCACATTTTTAAATAGAACTTTATGAATTAAAAGCATATAGTTACCTCTAATTTGTATTAATCGAGTTTAAAAATTGTAAAAAGATGTATGTATACGTATAGATTTAGTGCACGTAGTTGAACAGTAATGAGTAGGTATTGTTTGAGGGAAATTATGGCATTAATATGTTCTTATTGCAGATCAATGTAAAACATACAGTGCTGTTTAAAATAATAAAAAAAACGTAAAAAATCTCATAATTAAAATTATCAGAAGTGAGGAATTATTTAATTGATTTCTATAAAAAACATTATTTAGATATTTTTAAAGTACATTTTGGTACCAATTATTTTATTTAATGTGAGAAAAATTACTTATAAACAGTGAACACATTTTAGTTTTACACAAACAAACAATAAATTTTGGCAGTTTTTTTTTTTCTGGTATTTATTATTTTATAGGTAAATAAATGTAAATGATTTAATTAATTATTTATTTTTATTAAAAACATTTATTTAATAATATTTAAATGGTACCTATTTTTTTCAAATTAATTTATATATTTTATACATCTATCACATAAAATTAATTTAATTAATGTTATTTTATATAAAAAAAATTTCGTTTCGTAAAATAAGTATTTTGTTTTGTTTTGTTTTGTTTTGTTTTTTTTTTCGTATATACGAGTACATATATATAATATTTAAGCAAATTTTGATAAATTTATTATGTAATTTGAAATTTTAAATGTTACTGGCAGCGATAAAGTTGGAAATATAAAAATAAAGGATTTGTGAATTTAATTAACATTTATATTTTTGGTATGATTAACCTCAAGTTATTTATTTATAATTAACAAGTTTGTTTTAATTGATTGACTTGTGACAAATCAAAAAAATATCTACAGAATTTATTTCATTCTTTTTTTTAAGAAGAATGTAAAATAAAAACAGACTCCACAAAAGATGAATATTTTTCTTTACATTTTATTTAAGAATTAATTAAAATATTAACTTAATTTCTTATACACACTTGACATCTGGACACTCTTGTCAGTAGATTGCCAGCTTTGAGTGTCTGTTGTTGTGGCTTGGTAAACTGTTCGGAGTCTTCTAATGTGACTAACCAGAAACTGGTTTGTGTTTCATAGTAGTGGCAATGTCCTTTACCGCCATTACATTCAATGAATGGTGTTGCGCGGAAATCTTCTAAACATGATCCTGGTCCTGAGAGTGATTGACCACCACCACCATTACCAACACCAGTGTGCTATGAAAAGAAAAAAAAATTATAGTATATATGTACCTACTTAATATTTTATAAAATCAAACTATTTCGTTACCATTAGAAAACTGTATCCAATCCATAAACCATCCCAACCTTGTGGACATTGCGGAATAGCATGGGATTGACTATGAACAGCTATTACATTAGCTGGTACTTCACACACAACACAACGTGAGATATGTTGTTTCATTTCCTGTTCTACCACAGGCATCATTGGAATAGGTGCTGAGGTTGATAACCAGAATGTACGATCATTTCGAGAAGCATAATTGCATACATTATTTTGACCACAAGCTAATACTGGCAGTGTTGAGAAACGACGTACACATGAGCCAGGTGATCCCAAATCTTGATTATGTGGATAATCATTTCCATCGACATAGAGCAATGAATAACCGTCCCATAATTTTACATGACCAGCTTCACAACGTGGAATCTCTTCCGATTGACTATGTCTAACTAATAAAATGCCGGTTAAGTAGTCCGGTGCTTGAGTACAGGCTTGACCTTGATCGCCTTTATATCCCGGAGGACCACGGGGTCCATCTAAGCCTCTTAATCCTGCCAAACCAGTTTCACCGCGCAAACCTTGTGGGCCAACGTCACCCTGTAGTCCTGGGTAACCTCTATCACCTTTTTCACCATCACGTCCTGGTTGACCTGGTAGTCCCGGGGGTCCTGGAGGTGATATTAAACCTGCTTCACCTTTATCACCCTTTTCACCTGCGAATCCATCATTTCCATCACGACCTCTAGCGCCAGGTAAACCTTTTTCACCGGTTAGACCTTAATTTAATTTTAAAAGAAAAAAAAAATTAAAATAAAATTTGTTTTAAAGTGTTAGGAATATGAATAAATGAAATAATTGTTTATTATTTTAGGCTTTTATCATTACCTACGGGTCCTGGTGCTCCGTCAATACCAGGTAATCCACGATCCCCTTTGATTCCAGGGAAACCATCTAAACCTGTAGGACCTGGAGGTCCAGAAGTTCCTTTCTCACCTTGGGGTCCTGGCAAGCCAGGTAAACCTACTTCACCTTTTTCACCAGCAAATCCACGTTCACCAACTGGGCCAGGAGGTCCTGATCTACCATCTGCACCATCAAAACCAGGATTTCCAGGTAATCCTCTATCACCTTTTTCTCCGCTACGTCCTTGTGGCCCTGGTAATCCTCTAATACCTGTAATATTTATATTTATTAGTTTTATATTTGGGAGCAAATAATTTAAAATTATACATCATTTATTATAAATCAATCTGCTGTAAAATTAAAAAATCAGTAGCTACATCGTTATTTATAACCGATCTGTTTAACCGAAAAATAACAACGTTTTTTTTTAGTCAAAAATCGATATTCGTTGTTAAAATCGGTTAAAACGAAAATATTAAACCGGCGATAAGTTGTCGGTTATAAAGTCGTTTTAATAGATTCGTTTTAAACGATTTTAACAACGAATATCGATTTTTGAGTAAAAAAAACGATTTGAGTACAGGGGCTCGGCCTTTGAGCACAGCAGTAGTCGCCTATGATTTGAATTATTATTACAAATCAATGAAAAGATTTCGATAGCAAAATTATATAGATTATTAAGATCATTGGTATTTTTTTTTTTTTTTTATAAATTTAATGAGAATCTAATTTTAATGAGTTATCTCAGAATCATTTTGATCTGTACTGGATAACAATAACACGTAGAGCGAACTAAATGTCCACTCGAGATAAGCTCAGGGTCGTCGCAGTACCTTTATCGAAGAAAAATCTTATCATTTATTCGACAAAAGAAATGTATTCTATTGAATTCCATTTCAGTGGTAAACCCGCGCGCATGTTAAGTAAATTGCAACCATATTGTTCGAAGACTCTACTACTTATAATCTAAACAATAATATTTATTTCAAATAAATTAATTCTAAATAATCTCATAGATAATAATAAATTAATATCTTAAATCATCAAAAATAATTTTTGATGTGATGTACCAAAAATCGTTAAGCGAAATTTGGCACTGAACAGTTATAGCATGGAATAATCCAAGAATTGGAAATTTACATAAAATTTTGCATGAAACAACTAGCCCCTCAAAAAAAGGCTCAAATAGCCCCACCTATGACGTTCACCAACCAATATGGTTATAGTTTAAAAATGAGATAATATTTCATAATCTCACCTTGTATACTAAAACTAAATAGATATTTCGCATGATATTAAAACCAACTTATTTTTATTATTTTAATTATAGATTCAAATGGCAAATGGCTTAACACATTTATAATTACAAAGGTACCGTTTTAAAATAATAATAACTATCCCCAGTCTCCTCTACTTTAAAATGAAATCATTTAACTAAGAGCGCCAGTAATTTTTGTACTGAATGACTTTTGCGACATTTTTTTATAAGTAAAAAATAATCTGGTGTGTAGGTATCTCATTGAATTAAAAAGATTTTCTATACTTACGCTTTCTTGCGCATTACAAAGTAGTTTATAAACAATGGTTATGTGTTATGAACTGTTTGATAGTGCACGAGATATAAGCGAAAGTAATCTTCTCAGGAAATTTTCTAAATTCAGTGACATACCCCAAATACGATTTCGGTTTTTGTCCTTTTTGTAATTATACTAAAAATTACTATATATAGCACCATAATGTTTCTTCAAACAAAAAATAATAATAATATGAATCATATTATGCTTTTTTTTTTTTTAAATTAATTAAAAAAATTATCATACCAGCTTGACCAGCTAGACCTGGTAATCCTTTATCGCCTTTAATTCCAGTTAAGCCGATAGCTCCATCTCTACCATGTTTACCAGGTCTTCCAGGCAAACCTTTTTCACCCCTAACAATTGGACCAATTTCACCAACTTCACCAATTAATCCACGGTCTCCCTTTGGACCAGGTAAACCATCCATTCCAGGTAACCCACGAGGTCCTGTAGATCCACGATCGCCTTTTTCACCATTAAATCCAGCCTCTCCTCTTTCACCTTGTGGTCCAATTTCTCCGGGTAATCCGACTAAGCCAAACGCTCCGGATTCACCCTTCTGTCCTTTCAGTTCGATGACTGGCCCTGGAGCGCCAGGCTCACCAGATAAACCGAGGTCACCCTTGGGACCGATACTTCCTGTGATTGAATCAAATATACAATGTTAATACGGCTATATTGCTACAAGATATCGCTAATTTTTGAATCTGATTTTACATATAGTACTAAAAGAATGTTTTGTTTTTAATAGAATAACGACCATATAAGTAATACTTTTTAATGACTGTTTCACTATTTAAGAATATTTTTGAATATATATTTAAATCTAATTCTTTTATTATATTTACCTGGATAGCCTGTTCTTCCTCCTACACCTTTATCACCCTTAATGCCATCAAAACCAGTTAGGCCACGATCTCCCTTTAGACCAGGTACTCCATCATAACCTCTTGGACCTGGTGCACCATCTAATCCTCGAACGCCATCTAAACCTGGCGTTCCAGGAATACCAGCACGACCAATACCACCTTTATCTCCCTTAATACCTCGTAATCCACTAGGTCCTCGATCACCTTTTTCTCCTTCTAATCCAGGTAGTCCATCCTTACCATCAATGCCAGCTTCACCTTTTTGACCTATTTAGAAAAAAAAAATATATATATATATATAATATGTTACATTATATTATATCTCTAAATAATTTTGAAACTGTAGAGAATTATTATTAACTTATGATTTGAAGCGCTCGTATTTAAACAAATTACAAGTATTTTTCTCTAATTAATATTTTAGATGCAAAAATTAGTTCTTAGTATAATTTCTTTTCTTTATTTCATAAATATATTTATAATGCTAAGTATTTTTGTGTTTTTTTTTTTTTTCTTTGAACTGCTGCTTTAATATTAATGAATTTTGACGGAAAATAAATTATTCAATTTGTTGAAATTATCAAAGTAATTGTATATTTGGGAATTAAAATATTGTTATAATAAACAAAATAAATATAGATCTGGAAAATTTTGCTAAATGGTTAGGTATAAATAAATTAAAGTTGAATACTGAAAAAACGAAATACATGGTGCTATGTCATAAAAAAATTAGCGGTGAAAATACAATAATAATTAATAACTCAATAATAAACAGAGTGTCTGAAATGATATATTTTATATTTAGGATGCATAATTGATAAAAAACTAAGCTTTAAAAATAATTATGATTATATTACAAAACAAAACTCGCTAAAAAGGTTAACTTTCTAGAAAGATACTTAGCAGTAAGCTTGATATTATATCAAAAATTCTAGTGTACAATACCATTATTGTAGCACCTCATATTGAATATTATGTAACAATATTATTTTGCTGTAACAAAATGGATATGGAAATGATTCAAAAACTACAAAACAGAGCAATGAAAATCATTTTGAGGTGCAACAAATTAAAAAAAAAGGAGATATTTCAAATACGGTAAAATGTGGTAAATTGCAACTAAGTACATACGGTATACAATGATTTATTATTAAACATATTAAATCCTTAATCAGGTCAAAGTACTACAATACATTACAAATACAAGCATATATAATTTAAAATCTTTATTTACCTGATGGTCCCGGTCTTCCATAGCCAGGTACACCAGCTTCACCTTTTTGTCCGACAGGTCCATTCAAACCATCTTGACCATCAATACCACGTAAGCCGGGTGGACCTGGTTCACCTTTCTGACCTTTTTCTGAAACACTTCCAGCTTCTCCTTTTGGTCCAACTGGCCCAGGATAGCCAACATCTCCCTTATCTCCATCGCGTCCAGGCATACCGTCTAATCCAGATGGGCCTGGAGGTCCAAAATCACCCTTCAATCCAACGGGTCCGGATAATCCAGGCGCACCTAATATAAATGATTTTCAGTTTATTATTTATTATATATTTATTTTGTATTATGTTTTGAACTATGTAGGATAGTGCAAATATGCACTACATAACGACTACAGAATTTTCCGATGTTCTTTTCTTTTTTTTAAAAATTTAAAATATATAAAATATTTAATTGGGACTACTTTTAAGACCCTCTGAATTAAAGCGCTTTTTTTTTTACTTAAGAAAGTGGTATAAAACCCTCTAAAAGTGGTATAACGCCCTCTCTTTGATAAAAGAGCTTTATAGCACTATTTCATAAAAAAAATATGTTATTGCCCTCTGGATTAACGTGCTCTAATAATTTTTTAAAAATAGTGGATTAACGCCTTTTTTTTTAAAAGGGTATAAGACCCTCTAAATTAAGTCCGTTTATATAAAATTCGTTTCCGCTGAGCCCTAGCGGGGGAACTTTGAAAAGGATAAAATTTTGCTGGATGTTAGAATGATGGAATCACGTAGCCAACTCGATGTAAACACTATACACGTTTTCTGGGCTGATTTTGAGAAAAATATAGATACCCTCTCTTTCTAACAGAAAATGAATCACTGATGTCAACATAATAATAATAAAAATTGTTAACACATGCAATCACACATGTATAAATATCATTTTTCCATAAATAAGCGGCCTAGTCTACATAAGAATGAAAAGTTTTAAGTCTTAAACTGAAACTGAAATTTCGTTTGAGAGCGAAGAGGTTAATATGTTTTACTTCGCTCTCACGCAAATTTTCATTTTCAGTTTAAGATTAATACTTTTCATTCTTATGTGGACTAGGCCCCTAAAATGACCATCAAAATTAATATTTATAAATTTAGTTGGCAATAGTGATGCTTGCTTTGTATGCCATACCGTTTATCATATATTGTGTATATATGTACGTGGTTAATTCTAAATTCACATTCTTATTGTGCAATCTATCACATAACAATTGCTTGAGACAACGCCTGGATTTTTAGATTTCCAAGCACAGTTTTTGCTTTTCCAAAAAAATATTATTTTGAAAAAATTATTAGAGGGTGTTAAGCTAAATTCACATGGATGTAAAAGTTTGATGTTCAGCGAAATACATGAAAATACCAACATAATAATACGAAATACATCAATGCCCTTTAAATTAAATTACATCAAACTTTTACATCCATGTGATTTTAGCTTTATACTACTTTTACAGGGCTTTATACCACTTTCGTTAATAGAAATAAAAAAGGCCCTATTCCTGAGGGCGATAAACATAGGCTCCCGTTTAATTCAATTAAATTTAGTATACTTGTAAAAGATGTATTTCAGTTTTCATATCTTTTCCGACATAATTGTACATAAAGAAATTAAATGTTAAATTATTTGCATTGTTAAAAAACATGATTGACATAAATGTTATGGAAAAAAGACAATTGAATAATAATTACCTATTTATTATAGCTTTAACATTATTAAATAAATTAAGATTAATTTAAAGTCCATACCTTGAAAACCTGGTGCTCCATCTGGTCCAGTTAAACCGTTTTCTCCTTTATCGCCTTTCATTCCAGTTACACCAGCAACTCCAGGGAATCCTCTTAAGCCGGGGACACCTTTTGGTCCTTGGAAACCTTTTGGTCCATCAACACCAGGAACACCACGTTCTCCTTTATGTCCAGGCATACCAATTATTCCAGGAACTCCAGCTTCACCTTTTAATCCAGGTTCACCTCTAACTCCATCTATACCAGGTCTTCCAGGTGGGCCAGATAAACCTGTTATATTAATAAATAGATTATTAGTTAAAAAATTGCTATAGATATATTTAATAAAAATTAATTATTTATAAATAATTATAATAAAATATTTATTTTTAAAAATTGATTTTATAGTAGATATATTCAAAATATATGCGCGTATAGTTAATAAGTTAAATTAAGTACTTATATATACTAGTGATCGTAAGTACTTTACGTGACACACGTAGTGAAACAATTGACGAACACTGACTATAGTCACCCTAGTGAAAAACTATTCTATAAAAATCTTTTATGATTCTTTATTTAATAATCTGCGATAGAAATTTCATAGAACTCGCAATCTTTGAAAATGTATTGTATATAGAATATAATGAATGTATGACATATTTTATGCAAAGAATTCTCCTATTCTATAATAATGCAAAGAAATATTTTTTGACTAGGTATAGTGATTTTAAATTCATTCAAAAATCATTGCATTATATTCTATGGGATGATTCCCAATTCTATCTAAAACAAAGATGATTTATTTTATAAGAATTCATTGTTACATTCCATGCAAAGAATTCTTAGTTTATAATAATGTAAGAGGAATGACTAAGCAATGATTTTGAATTTTTTCTAAAATCATTGTAAAATTCTATGCAATTTATGCCAATGTTGTTTTTAAAATACGAGTCTTGGAAATTTTCTCTATATATGGACCGAATAATACCTCACATTTCTATGAAATATATGAAATATATAAAATATAAAACGTCTAAGAAAATTCTTTAAAAACTCTATAAAAAAAAACTATTATAAAATAATTATACTATGCAAATTCTATGTAATTCTATCAAATAGGTTAACGCATAAAATTTAACCTATGATTTTTCAATAAAACATTATTATTTAATGATTATAGAATTTCGTAGAAAACCTATGAAATTCTATGAAAATGATATGATTCATTATAGAATTTTCATAGAATTGTATAGACTTCAAATAACAAAAAAAAATGTGTTCATTCGTTGTGATGTGAGTGCTTTGAAATGATATATGTTAAATTATTTGACGTCAATTAAAGTCAATTTCACAATTATATATATTTATTTATTTATACCTAATAAAAAAGAAAAAAGTTTAACTATTAAATATCTAACCAGTGGGTCCTCTAGGTCCTGTGTCTCCTTTATCACCATGGAATCCAGGTGGGCCGGGTGGGCCTGATTGACCGCCGTCTCCCTTATCGCCAGGATATCCAACTGGTCCCGGTAAGCCATCTGTACCTCGATCGCCTGTTAAGCCTCGGTCTCCCTTTTGTCCTCTGTATCCAATATTTCCTGTAATTTATTGATATTGATAAATTTAATTAATTTTAGAGTGATTATTTTAGAAAAATATATTGGCCTATCTTAATATTTAAGATACGGAGAAAATATCGCAGTAATTTATATTATTTAAAAGTAAAAGTATGATATCAAATTTTACAAACTTCAACTACTCTGTGCATACACATTTTGAAAATATTCATAAAAATTCGAATGTCGAGTTTTTTACCTACAAAATGATTTTTCTATGTCCATTACTGATGCAGAACACCGTACGCAATCGTATAATTAAATAAAAAAAAACCTTAGAAAATAAATAAAATCATTACCTTTTGGTCCCGGCGGTCCTACCATCGAAAGGCCTAGTTCTCCTTTCGCCCCTTTGTCTCCCAAACGACCGGGAATTCCACGTAATCCATCTTTTCCTGCATTTCCGGGGAATCCCATGGGGCCTAAGTTTCCTTTGTCACCACGAGGTCCAGATAATCCCCTGGGTCCAACTGGCCCGGGTGGGCCCAATTGTCCTTGATTTCCTTTTAATCCTGGTTGACCTTGAAATCCAGGATCACCATGAAGACCTAAATATTTATAAGTTAAAAAAAAAATAATCAAAAATCCTGCGAAATGATGACTTCACTTAATTATGGAAAAACATAAATTATTCAACATAAGATCACAAAAATAAATAAAGAAATATAAATTGTTAATATTATTTATCCTAAATTTATTTATTTATATTATTTTATCAAATAAACCAAAGGACCAAAACATTTAATTGGAAATATTAAAAACAATGATAATAATAACTTGAGTCCTTCGACCTTGATATGAATTATCTGATTAATCAACTTATTCATAATGCTGAGGTTCAATTTAATATTCAACGGACACATAACAGTACTAATGATATAGAAATGGAAAAAATTGTGTGTATTACGTATGCACGTGAATTATCGGAAAGACTAAAGAAATCATTTAAAGCTGATCTGCCAGATGTTAATTTCTGTTTTCGAACTAACAAAAAAAAAATCAAAGATATACATTCTAGAATTTAGAAAAAACAAAGATAAAGATGATGTTAATAAAACTTTGAGTGTTATCAAATCATATTGATTGTGCGTCTCTATATATAGGACAAACTAGTAGGCAAGTGCATACTAGGATGAAAGATCGTGAAGCTGATATGATCGTGCTAATAAGCATTAGCGAAATATCGCCATCATAATAGGATTGTATTTTAATCATATCAAGGTCGAAGTACTCAAGATTATCTTTATATATTAAAAATAATAAAGTGTGTTGTCAACTGGCATATCTAATTTGAATTATTAATTTTATTTACCTTGAATTCCTTGTGGTCCTGGTTCGCCCTGATTTCCTTTTTCACCTTTGCTTCCCTTAAATCCGGCAGTTATATTAGGAGGTGGGCATTGTCCTTGTTCACCTCTGAGACCATCGAAACCGGGTTCACCTCTTTCACCCTTTTCACCCCATACTCCAGGTTGTCCCGGTTCACCTTTATAATTTTGATTATTAAATTAAAAAATTTATTCATCAAATCACCGAAAGATACACACAAACAAAATTTCATTGATTTTCAAAACATTTGTTGTAAAAAAAAGCATAGAAATTGTATTTTCCAACAAATGTGCTGTTTTTCAAAACATTTGTGTAGAAATGCATTTTTTCATTTGGTAATATATATTATATATATTTGGTAATACCTTTAATGCTTAACCCTTTGGGTCCAGGTAAACCATCA
>JAABKK020040625.1:2964-13351 GCA_011634745.2 Catotricha subobsoleta | reverse complement strand
AAACAATTAATTGATCCTAGAAGACTAGATGCATCTAAAAAAGTTACTACATACAAAGTAATGAGAATTCAATTAATACAGATGAAGGAAACATTGCGTCAAATCTGTTTGTGTTTATATAGTGTGCTTAGTACATATTAGTGTAATTTTGAATTTGTGTTTTTTTTAACTGTTCCCGTATATGTTTGATGATATTATGTATGAAGGAGTATTTAGTCGTGTTGCTGATGATGAGTGGCATTCACTCGAAATACATACAAGGTATTTTATTTAATTAAATTAATTTATATTAAATAAATGTTTTTCGGTAAAATCAATTTAAGGCGTGCTTTTATCTAAGTTAATTTACGCGATTTTACGAATTGTTCAATTTTTAATTTATTGATTTACATTTTTGTTCCAATTAAGTGACCGAATACTTGAAAACTTTACGCTGTAAATGTGAGTATATAAATATTAAAATTAAGAATACAGTTCTTATGTAATAAATATCTATAAGTTTCTAATTATCAAAATTTTTATTAAATAAAAGACAAGGTATTATTTGGTTTAACATCATTTTATTCGCCCAAAGAACTATTTTAAATACTATGTGGCAGTGGTAAAATCAGAGTATTTCATTCATATGACATTATTATATTTTATTTATTTATTTATTTTTAATTTTTTGTTTTGTAACTTCATAATTTTATTTTATTTTTAATCATTTTTATTTATTTATTTTTTATTCATAAATTGTCCAGTATATTATTATTATATATATATATATATATATATATTTTCAAATACATTATAAAGTATTTAGATTATATTGTATATGTTGTTGTTGTTGTTTTTTTTTTATGTAGTTTTGTAGGTAAGTACCAAATAGCACTATATTATAGGTACTGACTACTATATTTATAATAATATATTAATTAATTTTATATAAAACAATTCTTATACTTAAATAATAAATAATTAAACGTAGAAAAAATTATAAATAAATTTATTACAAAAATGCAAATTAAAGAAGATCATTATGATTTGAATATTATTTTTATTATGTATTATTATTATTTTTCTTTTCTTTATTTTTCATTTTTTAGAATATTTTTTATTCTTCTTTCTTTATATATATTATATATATAATATATTAAGAATTTCATTTGATTTCAACTATATATATATATATAATATGAATATATAATTTGAATGAAAGAAAAAAAATGTTTTTCTTTTTGGTTTTTCGTATAATTCATATTTTAATTTATTGCAGTGTATGTATATATAATTTATTATTTAATTTATTTAATTTTATATTCTTTTAATTTTTTTTTTTTTGTTGCAAATTCCATATTAATTATATATATATATACATATATTATATTTATCCGCATTCTTTATTCATTTTTTTTTTTATACTTGTGGTTTGTTCAAAACACGCCTTTAATAATGCAATTAATTAACTAATTAACAATAGAATATTTTCAATATTTTTTTATTTATAAAAAAAGAGCAAACAAAACAGGAAAAAGGAAAAAGAAAGAACCGATCGAGTTCCAATATTATTTTTTTTTAATTTTCAATTTTTTTCTTTATAAATATAGATCAAAAATGTATGTTAATTGATAAATTTCATTTTAGTTTCAAATAAACTTAAACAAATGACTAAATATCTAATAATAATAAAAATAATATCTATTAGATTTTCGACAGTTTATGGTTATTAAAATAATCGTTTTCTGACACAAAAATATGAAAATTGTTTACATTTAAAAAAGTATTTGGTCGTTTCTGTGATGGCTTTGTAAAGGCTCAATTAAAAAAAAAATCAGTTTGTTATTATTATTATTTTTATTTTTATTAGATGCGTTTAATTTTTTCATTTATTCATTTTTTTTTTTCTTATATGAAATAAGAGATTCTTTATTTTTGCTTTATAATGCTTTTTCTTTATAATGTTATTTATTAATTTTGGTAAGTACATATTTTGAATAATAATTGTTGCATTTAAACTACGATGGTTTAATTATAATCTTTTATTATTTTAAAGAAACAATATTTAATTGACACGCAACTGAGCAGCGTCAAAATATTTATTATTGATGTGATTGATGTTTTTCATTCTTATTATTTTATTTATTTTAAATAAGTGGTTTTTTTCATTTTCTCTTTATATATATATATATATATATATATTATTTAATTTATTTCATTATTTTGGAGATGAGATCTGATCGTGCCCGTAACGAAATTATTTCATTTTTAAATTTATTTAATATTAAATGTAGCATACTTTATTATTTAGCAAAAATTCGTTAGTATATCTGTTTTACATTTAATTATTAATTATTTATTTCATTTCTTTTCTTTTCTTTTCTTTTCTTTTCTTTTGTTATAGTTAATAATTATAATAGCTGATAAATATTTAAAATTTGTATTGTATTGTAATTGTAAATTTTTAAAAAACCTAATAAATTGATAGCAAAAATTGTCAACATGATATGCAAGGTGTTTTTTATTTTTTGTTGTTATTGTTATTTATTTATTTATTTTTATTTATTTTTTTAAAGTAAGATAATAAAATTTGCAAAATAATTTGTAATTTAATAAAAACGTACTTAAATTTAATAGGTATTTCTTCGCTTATTTTACTGGAAATTTATTTAGTAAGCAGTAATACTAGCACATATTGTGATATTTCAATTTGTCATCTTTCATTTTAATTGTGTTATGCGCTTCAAAATTTCCTTTCTTGTGTACTCCACAATCCACTTAGCCTTTATTTGTCATTTAATATTTCTATACCTATTAAATTTTAACTCTTTACAAAACCTTACAAGATATACTTAAAAAAATTAAATATACCAAGTAAATGTAATAATTGCTGCTAGTTAACGCCTAGTAAATAAATTCATTTGTTCAGTAAAAATATTAAATGATCGGTAAAGGGAAAAACGCATTAAAAACTACATTTATTAACAGATGACCCGGAGAACATTTAAGTTAATAAAAGTCTTTAGAAACTTTTTGCAGCCTTTAATTAATTTGGTGGATTTTTATATATTTTTAGCCATTTTTACTGCACAAAATGAGTTAATTTACTGAAAATTTAATATTTTTACTGAACAAAATGATTCGAATTACTGTTAAGTAATTCATTATTTAAGCACTTCTATACTAAATAAGTTATCTAGTTCCTTAAAGTCTTTAAAATAATGATATATTAGCGGAGTGTCCTCAACAATACCATGTAGTAATCAACGAGAATACCCACGAAATGTTTTCTTAATTAAAGGTTTGCGTAACGGTACAATTATAAATATCCTAAGGTAACTAAGACCACACAAAATTTATTTGGCGAAATCGAAAATATCTAATATTTAAGATTCTACCATAATCATTTCAAATCAAAGGCAACGTAAGAAAATTAATATATATGTTTATGTATGTATATTAAATATATATTATATAATTACAATATTTGTAAGGTCGTTATAGATAATTTCTAAAAAGGATACTAACATTACTAAACAGACATACTTTTTTTTACTGTCAAATGAAAATGCAACAGATTGCATTTCATATATCAAAATATAAAAGTTTAACAAAGAAACATGTAGTCTACTTGAACAGTTGCTTAAATTAAAATAATAACTTCGATGTTCTACATAAATGAAAATCAACTATTTAGTGAAAAAAGAAGAGAAAAAAACAGTAAAACTGATAGAAAATTAATAAATGAATTCTTGATCAGATCGTCTCCAAATTTGTACAAAAAAAAAATATCTGAAATTTATTACAATATACGTATTATTTATTGATAATTATTTACGGTATTATGTTTTATACTATTTCTTAATTACAATATTTTTTTTAGTGTTTATTACTTTTGTATAATTAATATTTATATAATATGTTTTATATTTCCTCTTTCCATTCCCTTCTTCTCTTTTTTTATTTAATTTTTTTTTTTAATATATTTTTTTTTTATTTCTTATAGTTTAGTATTGTGCATATTATCAATAACACATTCAATTAGTTTCATTCCATTTTTCTCTTTCTCTCTATCCCTTTCTTATTCTTTTCCTTTTTATTTATTTTTTCTATTTATATATATTATATAATATTTTATATTTATATTAATTATTAATTATTAATTTAATCGTACGATATGGAACAGTGATATAACAACAAGCCCAGGTAATAAACTATGAAAAACGAAATGGTTGCAATATCATTAATTTTTTTTAAATATGTTAAAAAGCAAAAACATAAACATAATAATAATAATAATAATATTTACAAACCATTTTCAAAATTTTATTAACGATCGCACGTCTTTGTAATTTCACATATGAATCACTTTATTTTAAACACTGACAATTATTATATATACAAATATATATAATATTTTATATATTGTTTCTTTTTGTAGGTACTCGTAATTTATAATTTGAGCTCTGGATTCATTTAAAACAATAATGTTTTAATTAATTTAATAAAAGGGTCCACTTTTTATTAATATTAATTTTTTTTTCTTTCTTTCGTTTTTAATTGGGTGCAATATTTTATATAATTTACAATAAAATGATTTTTGGTTTATTAAAAAAATGTTTGGACGAAAAAGAATCGAAATGTGTGATTTCAATTAATTATTTATTTTATACTCTTTGACAAATTAATTATAATTATATGTATTTAAATATTTATTGTTTAATTTTCTATTATCTATTATTTTTTTTATTTTTTTTTTAATTATTTTCATTTCATAATCTTAGTTAATAAATATTATTATTATTATTTATATACTTAATAAAGTTTATGGTAGATTTTACTTAATTTATTAATAATAATAATTTTAAAAATAATTATAAATTATTCATATAACAATAAAAATTTATGTTATTTATTAAAAAAAAAAAAAAATCCTAAATTATAATTATGTGAATAATAAAAATAATAATATAGGTTGTTATAACAATAATAATAATATTTATTATAATAATAATGCTGTAGAATTTTTTTTTGTTTTTTTTTTTTATATTGAAATGTTAAATAAGTTTTTATGAAATTTATACATTCTATAACACTAGAAATTATTTATAGTTTTGTGTCATTTTTATTTTGTTGCAAGAGCAAATATATAATCTAGCTAACATATAATTTATACTTTGTACATGTAAGAAAATAATTAGTAAATAATTATAATAAAAACCATGAATTTTAATGTCTCAATTGAATTCAATGATCGGAAAAAGCACCTATTTATATATATATATATATATTCAGTAATAATTTTTCATTTTGGGCTTTTTACTTTTTCATGTGCACATTCAACAGTTGCGTCCTTTATAACAATAACGAAATAGTTCAATTCTGTTATCTTTACAAAACAGCTGTTCAATTTATTTTGCCTATTTCAAACTAATACGATTAGAGTTGTTGTGTCATTTGTGGTCATTGTAGGAAGCATCTAGATAAAATTATCGAATAATTTTTTTTATTTCATCGTATCATCGTATAGATAATATTTTCAGATACTTTTTAAATCTTATTTTAGACGTTAAATTTAATGGAAATTCATTTATATTAAAGAGAATTCAAATGATCAAGAAATGTTTTTGAACAAAGATAATTTACAGTTGCAGGTAATTTTTATATTGAATTATTATTTAGATAATTGTGCACTCATAAACTTGTTATAGTGTGATCTCGACTTTACCATATGGGATACATCATGAAATATAATACCACATTAAAATTGGACAGATTGCTAATTTGAAAAATTGATTTGAATAACTAACTCCATTCTTTTAAGTTTTCCCTTGGTAATAATAAAAGTTTAACCTCACAATATGGTTTTATTTTTATATATAATTATTTTTGAATAAAAGCAATTGTTTAAGACTTTAAGTAATATTATACATATAAACAAAAAAAAATCAAAATTTTTCAATGAAAAAACAAAAAGTGTGAGACATAAAATGTAGAAACCATATTTACGTAATTAAAAATCATTTGTCTTAATCTTTCCTTAATGGTTACTTATATAAATATCGAAATGGTGACATCATAATTAACTATAATTTTAAAACCAGCTTTTTTTTTCATTTGTATTGTCAGACGGTGAAAATACCGAATAAGTCTTTTTGAGTTTTTGTATTTGTGAAAAATAAGTGAAATTAAACCATTTTGCTAGAAACATAAAAATAATAGTAATAATAAAAATAAAGAGAGATAATTAAAACAGCACGTAGATAATTTAATTCTAACAAATTATTTAAACTTATGTTTAAATTATTATTTACACATACACGTTTAAAGCATTTTTGTTTTGTTATTACATTATTAGTATTAAGTTTTTGATATTCTTTTTTTTAATTTTTATTTTTACTTTTTTTTTTACCAAAATTATAGAAGTTTCGAATATTCTTAATTGGACATCAAATTATTTACGATTTATAAATTTCAGATATCATCATCAGACATAATATACTGTTATTAGGCTATGACATTAGTTTTAATGTGTGGTTTTAAGTACTTTTTTCTCTTTTTTTTTGTTAATACGATTCTAGAAAGGATTACAAGGATAACCATTAATATTGTGTCTATAATTAAGGTAAAACTACCACATCGAGCAAAAGGATTCCTTCTTCTTATTATAGTAAATATTTTTATCTAAGTAATTATTTTATGTTTCTAATAAAGCATATTACTTTTTTTCTACTTAGAGCTGTCTAATTTTTCTATAATTATTTTATTTGCTTAACATTTACAATTTTTTTTTTTTTTTAAATTTTTTTTTTAACATTTTTACATTTTTAGGGGTTTATACGAGAATCTAGATATAATTTAGTCTAAATATAGTTTTACATACACATATCTAACTAAAGTACGAACTAGTTTACCTAAAATTTATATAGTAAGTAACTAGCCGTATACAATAATATTATATGAACATTATTAACAAAAAATTGTAAAGCATTTTTATTTTATTTTTATTTATTAATTTATTTTTTTCTTTCTTTATTAGAATACTAAGGTGATGATGTGACAAAAATACCAATGAATATTTTATTAAATAAAATAATATTTAATAGATACATTTAATTATTTCGGGCTGGAAAATAAAGCGTTTGGGAATTTAATTACTTATATTTTGTGCGAGTTTTGTGAAAACTATATTCCCAGAAAAGATGCATAATATTATAATGTTTAATTATATGCGTCATTTCTATGCTACATTTGCAATTATATGCGCATATAAACAATATTTTATTGTTAAGACTCTTCACGCTATCTCAGGTGCTGGCGATTTTACATTTTACTCTTTTAATCCATTTACTTCAAATACCAAAAGCACTTCTTAAAACCATATTTTAGTTTATAACAAGACAATTGGGTATTGTAACTATAAGGGTAAATATTGTACACATTAATTAGATAAAACTCAAATGCAATGGCAGCTACAGCTATTTTTTTTTTTTTTTTTTGAAGAAATAATCTAACGTGATTATGATGCATATTCTGTAATATGTACATTTACATGGCATTCAAATCACGCAATACAAATGTCATTTAAAACGGAGAAGCTAAAAGTTATTTTCCTATATATATATATATATTATTATTATTATTATTTATTTATTTTTTTTGATACTGTAATAAATACCAATGCGCAAAAATGGCATGAGTCTAGGCCTCAAGTGTGAAAACGAACATCATTTTATGTACACTATTATACCGTTGATGTATTTAAGAAAATATTGTTAGATACTTAAAAAGATCTAATTTTATAAATGGTATTCAATAATCATAACACCTTAGCACCTATTTAATTTAATAACCGGTTTTCAATTTTTTTTTTACGTTTTATAGTTATTTTATATTATTTAAAAAAGAACAATTAAAAAAAAAACAAAAAAAAAAAACAAATAGAAAATACGGACACTTTGTGCTGCAAGAATTGACTTTATTTTTAAAATATTATTATCTCATGTTTGTAGCAAAATTTTTATTCAGCAATTCTTTTTTAGTCTAAATATTTTATTGATTTAACTTTAATTCTTAATAAATATTATCGTGTGACAGTCGACCACCTTATAAAATACGTTCTGTTATTATTTTAATTCAATTAATTATTATCATTGTTATCTATAGGTAGAATATATTGAATGTTATTTAGTTGATTATTTATTTAGTTGTTATAATAATTAATAACATAATTATCATTAAATGTATATCGAAAATTATTATCAGTTTTATAAAGAAAAAGAAAATAGTATAGTAAAAATTGATCTTGTTAAGTTTTCTTACGTTCAAAAATGTTTATATTTTATTTGGAAGTGGTTATATGATCATAAATATCCTTTTTTAAATTTTCTCTTCATCAAAGGCTTGAGAAAACTTCTAATGCCGTGTTCCTGTACAAGGGCCACTTGTTAATAAATAAGTTTTATTGCCCATGTTTCCTTTACCAAAAAATCGAATAAATATCATATGTCATAAATTACTTATGTCATCTAGCCACTGCCATTTTATTTAGAATGATAATGTATGATGCGTAGTGAAGAAAGTTCATGTAAAATCAAATCAAATTTAAAAAAAAAATCATCTAGCAGTCTAGCTGATTAAACTAGCGATTAACATTTTTCGACTTATTAAATAAATTGAAAAAATAAAAAAATATATATAATAGCGTAATAATTGGATATGGGCATTTTTCTTGAGTATGTTTTTTTTTATATATTATAAAATATTCCTTGGATACTTTTAGAGGCCCCTCTATAATTAATATTTAAAGTTCTTGATTAAAATCCGAACACCTTCACCTAACAAAAGGTGTATTGTTTTAATCGTTCGTTTTGTAACTAAAAAAAAATAAACAAATATTTGCAAAAAAAATTTTTTTTAGAGGTGATTTAATGGAAATATTTTTTTAAAATTTTATGGAGCTTATTTTATAAGTATGTATGAAAAAAATAAATGACTTAAGAAAAATCCCACGCATTATATCACATACTTTACTTAGGTAAAAAAAGAAAAGAAAAACAAAATAGTGTTATTTCTTTATTTGATTAATCCCAAAAAGGGACTTATATTCGCAATATTCAGAATAAACTGAATATTTAATTTTTTTTTTTAATAAATACAAATATTCATAAATTAATTAAGCATTCGCCGAAATTCACGTGCATTCAAAATATTGACGAATATTTAATTTTTTAAATAAATGAAAATATTCAAGTTAACACTGAATATAGATAATTTCAGAATATTTGATTATTATTCGAATCAAAGTGCGTTCTGTATGTTCAAAGAGTAGGCAAACCACTCGATCAAACCATTAATTTTTTTTTATTGAAATCAGTTATTCAAATTCAAATTATGTAAAATATTAGGTAATCATGATTTTTATTTTGTTGCGATGATACTGTAGGCCAAATTTGAAATACTGAATTGGATTTTTTATTATTATTTTAAACCTATAGCCAATAGACTAGTTTTAAAGTATAAATAAGAATTATAAATAACTAGAGCCGTAGTTCATATAATATAATTTATAATAATATGTTATTATTAAAAAAAATTATTTATATTATAATCATTTTGTATATATATTCCTTATTAAATGTTTCAAAAATTATGCTATAATTATGTTATAAGTACTTTTAGAATTTCAATTATTAATGACAAATGTGGTAATAAATATTTTGTTAAGAATTCTTGCAGCACAAACCATTTGGTACAATAGATATTACATATGTATTATTATTTATTATTTGAATACTGTTTATTGAAAACGACTAATATAATTTCATAAAAAAAAAGCTTGATCAAAAATTGTAAAATATTCTAAAATAAATTTGTCAAAAGAAAAACCATGAAACTTTTTCATTAAATATAATTTAAAAAAAAAAAACCAATAAATAGAAAAATGAAAAATGAAAAATAAAAAAAATAAAATAAAAATAGTAGGTAAGTATTAAAATTCAATATGTTGTATACATGCTTTCATTTAATGATAAATTCGAAATCATTCAGTTATAATTAATAGAACTATTGATTCGTTTGATTAAAAACAAATTTTGATACATGCATGATGCAATGATGCAATGATGCATATATGTATGTATATTAGGGTGACCCATTTCTTATATGAAAAAAATAAAAAGTTCATATTTCGGGGTGATAGTTACATAAAAGTGGGGAAAACTTTGAACCCATTCGATCAAACAGTTCGTTAAACTAGAGAAGCAAGAGACAAAAAAAAAATCTATTTTTTTATTGCTCAGAAAGTATTAAAAACTTGTTATTTATTAAAGAAAAAAAAAAGAAAAACCAAAAAGACAAAAAAAATAAGGTAAAATCCCCCCTTTACCTAAAATTTAAATCAAAAAAC
>JAABKK020040614.1:0-13352 GCA_011634745.2 Catotricha subobsoleta | reverse complement strand
AATGGGGATGCATAACGGGCCCTTGCGGCCTACATGCTGAGTCTTTGACTCACCCCTTGTCATCCATCCATCCATCCTATTCGTAAATGATTTATATATAAATACAAATAAAAAATCAATCAAATTTTCTACTGAAATTTACAAAGTTAGTGTAGAACCGACAGTTGAACGTCTAAAGAAGTTAAATTAGCAATTCCGTCTCAATGCTTCCTTTGTCTTAAATCTTTCTCAACAATAAAACACATACGAGTATATCCGACCAACAAAAATAATATTGTTTTTCCTCTTTACGAAAAATCGTTATTATGGATAAAAAAGTAAATAAATAAATTTTGAATCATTTATATTTTTAACCGAAAGCCTACAATGTTCTTATTTACATCTACTTACTTCCAACAGAAAGTTCTACACTAAAAAATTAGGTTATAACTTATTGTACAATGTACTGTACATGTCTGAAAATGGTTCGTAACCCAATTTTACGTCTTTTTAAGTTTGAGTACGAGAATTATTACTACTACATACTCAATTATGTACTAAAATTTTTTGATTTGATGTCTAGAAACACTGCTCAGCTTCTCCTACCATTTCACACATTGGCCGAACAAAATGATTTTAATCAAAACCAAAACAAATAAATAATTATTACACAATTATTTCCGCACAATTAGAAAAGTCTTAAACATTTTTTATTGACTAACCAAAAAAAAGAATAAAAACAGAAGTAAACATGAAATGGATTCGGAAATTTTCTAATTTATTTCGATGCGATCCAACTATTTTCGAAAAATCTTCAGCAATTTCATTATAATTTTTGGTTTGGTGATGTCCGATGGTTACAAAGTGTTGTTATCAATTGAATCGAAAAATTTACAATAGCTGGCCGCATATATACATTTAATATTTATTTAGATCGTACACATTCACCCCTCCATCATAAAAACAGATTTTTTCTATGTTCGTGTTGTCCGCAATTAAAAATATTTTGAATTTGTCATTAAAAAAAAAACGAAAATATATATATTTATGTTATAACATTCCATTCGATTCACGCCGTATTCAAAACATTTATTCATAAATATTATGTGAGAAAAATATAATAGGGACGAAACCATTAAATCAAATAGTGATTTTTTTATTATTATGTACTAATTATTATATTATTCAACTATGATAACGAAACCTCGATAAAACATAATTTGTGGTCAATATTTTATTTAGACATTGGCGGGGACCATATTCAAACGAATAACATATAAGGCAGGGTCCACCCACTCCACGCGCCGTTTGCACAATCCAATTCATGTTTAATTCATATATGGATGAATCGATAAAACCATAAATCAAGTTTTCTGTACTTACCTATAGTAGAAATTAAACAAATGAAATAATTCTTGCTCATGCGTCCGTTTCATTCAAGCACATGCGTGTGTTCCTCTATTCACATTGTCCGTTTTTCATTCACGCACATGCGTCTCTATTAAAATTCGTTTCTGCGCATCTGTCAAAAATTATTTTGTTTTTGGTGTAGTATGTTTTGCCCATTTTCCAGTTTGTTTTCTCACCGCATGCTCATCATCACCCCCACGATGTTTTGTTTTTTTGTACGACCGCCATTGCGATGTGCTACGCGTACGACCCCTTGTTATTATAATTACATAACAATATATAATTTGAGTTTCACAGTTGTTACACCACTCACCCTCTTATATATGCATGTTGAATTATACTCATTTATTATTTATGGTTTTAATAAGCAACAGGTACAATTTTTCGTATATAAGAATGATATAATAATTAACTTAGCATTATTATTTTTTTTTTTTTAAATTTTAAATTTGATCAAAACGAAAGTCATAAAAAAAAAGAAAATACAAGACGAAAATAATAATGGTGATGAAATGGATTCAAAATTGGGTTTATTCGAGAAGAGTTAGTTGCTCGAGCAAGAGCTGCTTTGAGTTAATTATTTACTGATATTTTTATAGTTTTTCTTTTCAAAATAAAACGGAAATACCAATTGGAAAACCAAACATTTTTCGAATAAATTTTATTGTGCAGAACAAGCTGATTAGATAAATGTGTGTTTTTGTGTGTTCTGTATACGCCAGTATACAACGTCGTATGTAATAAAAGATATAACAAAATATAATATCTTTAAATGAAGAGAAAAGTGGATTGTGGTTTAAATTTTTTTATTAGTACAAACCTGTAAAGATTTTGATATACAGTAAAACCTCTATTAGAGGACCACCACCGTCTCAGGCAAAGTGGTCCGGATAACAGTAATTTTAACGCACTTGCACAATAATATCTTTAAATGAAGGGAAAAGAGGTTTGTGGTTTAAATTTTTTTATTACTTTACAAACCTGTAAAGATTTTGATATACAGTAAAACCTCTATTAGAGGACCACCACCGTCTCAGGCAAAGTGGTCCGGATATTAGTAATTTTAACGCACTTGCACAATAGAATTCAAAGTTCTAAACACACATAATCTAAACACATAAGTATATACTCCAATACGAATGAGATTTGATTTCATTTTTCATTTTACCGTTAACCGGACCACTTTGCAGGTGATGGTTCTCTAATAGAGGTTTTACTGTATGTAAGTACTCAAAGTTACGCACAGGTATGTGAAAATAGGGCCCCGTATGCACACCAAATTTATATGAATTCAACCAAAATGAACGATTAAGTTACACATATAATTTCGATATTTTTGAAAACACTATGAAAAACATGCCGCCAATGGATTGGTAAACGAGTTCATTTTTGGTTAGGATAATAAAGAGAATCCTCGAGGTTATAAAAAAATGTTTACGTCTTTTGGTGTATTGAGCATCAAAATCGGGCCAGACAATTCTGAGATCCAGAGAAAAAGTGGTCAAAAAAACAAAGACAAACACAAAAACGTCTGTTATTGCCCCATTTCCTTGGCCTGTTATTATCCCACTGCCACTGCCACAGCATTTTTTTTTGTGAAAAACTACATTACTAAGTGTTTTTGTTTTTATTAAAAATCGAAACTTCCTGCAAGATGGCACAACAAACTATTATTTAATTAATTTTATATTCTACCTACAATAGCAAACTTTGTAGGAAAATAAAAATGTACTCGAAAAAAAGTTTTTCACAAAATACGCAATTACTTCTTTCTGTACAATACGGTCAGACAGCAGTCAAACGTTTTTTGGCAACTGCGTAAAGTTAATATTGTTCTACGCTATGACTTTGGACTAGATTGGATTATTTCCATTTTTTTAAAATGTAATGGCTGGTATTATTTTTGGTATGTTATAGCCCCGGTCTCCCCTACTTTTGTCCAAGTAATCTGAAAAATGGTATTGAGTACATTGTTTCAGTACCAGTTACCCAGGCTGCGAGCTGTGACTAACTTTCGATAGTTTTTTCGCTAACTCAAACTCTAACACCGTTAGTTTTTACGAAGAACTAACGCCTATATCTTCGAAAGAATGACGCTTTGTGAAAAATGATGTATGCAGCGATTACAGAATTCGATATGCCCTACTTATGTGTAGTACAATACATCACTAGCACATGACGTCATTATTCATTTTAATTCATTTTTATAACCTCAAATCTCACTTTGGTACCCATATTTTGTATGCAATATTGGTACCACACGTTTTAGGTTATCTTTAGCTGTCAAGTGTCAAACGTGCTAGCGATGTATTGCGAATAAGGAGCGTTTTAAATGCATAAAAATTCAAAAAAACTCAAGTCCTTAATGCAAGTCGATATTTTTCTTCAAAATGCCTCTGGCAATTTTTTTTTTTAATTATTCCATTTCTATTCCATGGAATGCTCTATCAGATAGGATAGATTTGATTACTTTAAAAATTTCTGGCGGGAATTTCTACTTTCAAACGAAGTGATCATTGCAAAGATTTTTTCTTATATACCAAAGGTCAGCTAAAGCGCATTAAATCAAAAAACTTTCCATTTTAGGTCCTATTAACGCTCGCTTCATTTCATCTGTAGAATTTTTTTTGTTAGGGTAGCTGTAGTTCGGGCCGTGCCTATACCATAGAGGCAAGAGAGGCGACCGCTTTAGGCGAAAAATTATATTTCAAATGAAAAATTTATTATTACTAATTATACATTTGCGCGGTGGTTAGATTTTAATCAATTAAAATAAAAACAATAAAAATAGTTATTTTAGGTCCAGTCACATCTGAAATTGCTTTTGGAGCTAGTAAAATCCAAAGTTTTTGGAAACGAATCGCACTTTATTCTATAATTATTTAGCCAGAATATAAATTGATAAAAAAAAGTTGGGAGGGGCTACCACTATAAGCAAGTAGTCTAGAAATAGTCTATAAACTAATGTCTAATCGTCTATAGACGGGACGTATATAGACGGTTTATAGACTATTTCTAGACTACTTGCCTATAGGGTACAGTACAAAGAAAACATGTCCTCAGCACCACCCCAGTGAAAAACCAATTTTTCAGAAAAAATTAGGTCAGAATAAATTCGGCGACTATGAGGAATCTTTAGAATAAATTGAGAACAAATTTTCTACACTGATCGCGAATTAGAATATATTCTAATAAGTACCAATTTTTACAATCGTGTATTTTTTTTTATCATAACAGAACAGGTGGATGTTTTTAATATCACAAAGAAAAATATAATTTCTGATAGTACCCTCTGACGAGATGAGAAGCCAGGGTGACTTCCTCAATCAGATTATTAAAATATTAGCAGACAATTTGTTATAACTTTTCATTATTTAATATTTAATAAAATTAATTTTATACAAAGAATTATTTTTTTCAAACGTTTTTCAATAGAAATTGATAGAAAGTAAATCAATTTTAGCATTAAACTGAGTCAGGCAAAGAGGTGTAACATCGCGTCTAATATCCTTTCATATTATAACAAAATCGTTAATCATTAATGTGTGTCTCTGAATTCAAAGTAAATTATTCTTCATGAGTTGGTATTTCATTTATTTGGCAACAGAAAATTTTGCATAAAATAAAACTGTGTATAAATTGATATCGGAAAACATAGAAGTGAAACAAAGAATTATGGAAATGCTTAAAGTTCCTTACAGCATTTTAACATTTATGGGTGTCACAATAGAATCAAAAAATCAAAAAAGAAAATATTCAAGGCTGTTTAATTTACTGTGGCTGCTGATGATGAGTTGTGTGCTTATACCATTGGTAAATTTATATTAAATTCATAAAACAAAAACTGTTTTTAATATTTTTTTTATTTTTCTATTTTATAGATAATCTTTTTAATCAAGAATAGAACGAATGTAATGAAAGCGACCGAGACCATGCTTTTTATTGCCGCTTATATTATGTGCTGTCTTAAATACGTCATTTTCGTTTATCGGAGAGAGTTGATTTGGGAAATTAGAAACGATTTTCAGGACAATTTCAATGAAAGTAAAAGGCATTGTTGTTAGTGAACTTCTATGAATATTTTGCTAACACTTTTTCTTATAAATTTTTAGAATTGCATTTGGATTCGACCATTAAACATTACCAGCATACGGAATACATTGTTTCTTTAATTGGAAAAGGTTATTTTATGGCATTGTTTCTATGTGTTTCTACTATATTAGTAACTCCGGTCGTATTGGGTTTATACATTGAACATTTCAATGATATGGGAAATGTAACAGTTAATTACTATAAGCTTCCATTTGAAATGAGGTAATTTAAAAATAACAGCTAGAAGTAAATGTACAAAATCATATTACAGATAAACTTACAAGTAATATTTATTTAGCTTGTCGTATGATAGTGATACCTCGCCGGGCTTTGAAATTGGTTATTTCTTAATGAGCATTAGTGGATATAGTTGCATCTTTTCGCTTGCATCAACAGACTCACTTTTTCTTGGCTCTTGTTTGCATATCAGAGTTTGTTATAAGGATTTACAGAGCATGTTATTAAATTTAAATGCGGACAATGATTATTTAAAGTAAGTGTAAGATTTATTATCGTCCGAATTGTACAAAAAATATGTCTAGTTTTCACTTAGATCCATGGAACGGATTCGTCAAAAAGCAATCATCGAACAACAATTGGATAAGTCTTTAAAAGATATTGTTCGGTTTCACTGTAAGATTATAGAGTAAGTAAACCATAACTATTTCAATATTTGAACATATTATTATGTTCTGGTCACTCTGGTGGTTTTCTGGCAATTTCACATGTGAATAACAAATGTATTTTCATAGATTAATTGTTATTAGAGTCTAAGGTATTTTGTTTCTTTAAGTTATGGCTCTAAATGATTCATGAGTGTGTTATAAAAATCTGGCCACTCTGAGACCCTGACAAATATATTTAGGTTTTTGTTTTTATGGTTATTTTTTTAATTTAAAATAGATAAAAGTGTAACTGAATAGTCGTGTTCTTAAGAATGCATTGAATTCAATCCATGTGTAAAGCAATATCATAATGGGGAAGATTCATTTTTTTTTATACTTTTAAATTATTCTATGAGTTAATTAAAAACATTAATTGTACGACCACTTTTCTTTAATTTACCTCTAAATATTTTTAATTTCAATTCCAATATTGGAAACGACCGTTAAAACCAATCCGAAGTTAACACGAAATATATCATGGAATTACCAGATTTGAATTATCGTATGTCAAAAATGCATGTAAAAATTGAAAATATCGGGTAACACTTGCTACGCAGTGTAGCAAAAATAAATATTTTTTTTAAAAAAATCATTCGTTTAAGTTCGGGATTTCGATTTTGGAATTACAATTAAAAATATTTAGAGGCAACTTAAAGAAAAATGACTGTACAATAAATGTTTTTAATTAACTTATAGATTAATTTAAAAATATAAAAAAAAATGAATCTTCCCCATTATCGTCATTCTAGGTAAATCATGTTCATTACCATATGATATAATTTCGAACTTTGTAAAACGTGAATGTCAGTGGAATATGCTGTTGTATAAAGGTGGGGGGGGGGGGGTGGAGAGTGACCGAAACTAATCTTAACCCCAAAAGGTCAAAGATCTGGGGCAAAGGTTAAGAACAATTTTTTTTCTTATTTTTTTTCTTGTTGTTTGTTCTCCCCATAATCTCGGGAATTAGTGGGACGGATCAGAGAGGCGAACCGAACCGAACCGAACCCCAACAACCTCACTTTTCTCGATTTTAGAACCGAACCCAAAGAACCGAACCCAAAGAACCGAACCTTTTTTTTTATTTTCAAAACCGAACCTAAAGAACCGAACCTTTAATTTTAAGAACCCAAAGAACCGAACCCTCATAAAAAATTTTTTTTTTGAGCAATTAATACTAAAAATTGGCAAGCTGAACCGAACCGAACCGAACCGAACCGAACCCCAAGAACCTCACTTTTTTCGCTTTTAGAACCGAACCTAAAGAACCGAACACTTACATTTAATTTTCAGAACCGAACCCGAACTACAACTTCCATGTAGTGGATATAAATGATATTCTTTCTTGTTTTTTAAATGATTAACGAAAAAAAAGAAGGTCATATTCATATTCATGAGTCATGACAAGAAACCATATGTATTTGTTCGTAGAAAAGAAAGATTTGTAATAGTGACAAATAGACGAATTTACGACAAATTCACTTAAAATTGACCAATTATATACCTGATAAACCTGTTAAATTACCCAATCAAGTAAATAAATCGTTCAGTATCAATTTAGCTAATTAAACAAACCCAAAATAAAACGTAAACACTATTTTTACCTATACGTATAAGCGAAATGTTTAATAATTTCAATGTAGTTAAGCCAAAAGAATTTCACAATGCATGGCATTCGCTATAAATAAAATATATTCTTTTATTAGTGTAAAAAAGAAAAAGAAAAAACAATTAAACTTATCAACATATAATTTTAGAATTTCGGAAAAACTGGCCAAAAGTGCAAGCGAAATTGTCTTCTTAGAGTTCGCTTCTATGGCAATAGTTATTTGCGCAACATATTTTCAGCTACGGATCGTAAGTACTTAACTTAATTCAAAATTATTTTTTCTTACTTAAACAAACGTAGCATGCGTTAAATTATTTCATAAACATAGAGAAAGAGTATTAATTACCATCACCATTTTGTAGATCAAAAATTTTGAGTAGTTTTTTTTTATGAAATCATTTATTGCATTTTTTCGATATAATTTAGGCAGCTGACAGTGATGTAGGACAAGAAAGTGTACCGAAATTTGTGATGACGGGCTTTGTTGGAATTTGTACTTTGTTAATTTACTGTTGGTTTGGTGATGAAGTAACATCTCAGGTATGAATAAATCAAAAATATCACAAGTGAACCATATTTTGTGAATACATTCGAAAGTCAGAAGACTTAAATGTAAATAATATGAAACTATCATCACCGTTTCTTTTATGTAGGGATGCAAAGTAGCAGATATTGCATACCAGTTAAATTGGGAAGATCTGTCACCGCGTTATAGACGATACATTTTACTAATAATGATCAGAGCTCAACGTCCATACTGCTTTGATGGGCTAAATTTTGTGACTTGCAATTTAGAAAGTTTCGCTTCGGTGAGTACTTATTGCGTTTTAAACAAAGAAAAAAAAGGGAATTTAATTTATTTTGAAATTTATTTTAGGTAATAAAAACCACTGGTTCCATTGTAGCGATGTTCCAAAGTCTGCAATAATTTACAGAACATATTTAATGAGCAGATTTGAAAAAAAAAATATTAGAGTGGATCGAAAAAAAAATTATGAAAACCCCGGGTTTTTAAAGATATATTTGAACTCTGACTAGCTTACGGCAAAAATTTGGGCTCGGTTCGTGAACATTTTGTCTAGTACAGTGCAGTTGCAAAGAGTTGGAAAAAAAAAAATTTTTCAACGGATCGCAACCACAACATATTTATTATCACAAGCACGGGATTCTGCGTCTATTGATAGATCAACGACCAAGTTCCGATCACTGATTCCTAAGAAAAAGTGAAATGAACAATATTTTTTTTATTTTTACCACGTGTTTTTTTTCTTTTCAATAATTCGATTTTTCTCAGGATTCTGTGAAAAAAAATATTTTTCAATCTTTGGAAATTGAATCTCAAACATTTGACTATTCTTTATTTTTTACTATATTTCCGTGCCGCTATACAACTTATTTTTAAAACGTACTGAAAATTTACTAAAGGTTTACTGAATATTAGATAAGTTTGATCGCGTATCAATAGGAGGTTTTATATAGAGCTGTTATTATCCGTCAAAATTGAAAACCGGATATCCGTATTCAAAATATCCGGTTTCAAGTTATCCGGAAAACCTATATTCGTAAATTTGAAAATCCGTTAAACCGTCTATATCCGTTAAACCGTCAATAACCGTAAGACCGTCAATAACCGTAAGACCGTCATATAGTTTTATAACTTAAATATAATTATTTTTTCGTATTTGTATCATTTACGTGTTCCGCTGCCCTGTATTTTTTATCTAACATCCAGCACAAACTAAAAATGATTAAAAAAAACTTTATTTTGTATTTGTTTTATTATCCGTAAAAACGTTACAATCCGTGAAACCGTCAATATCCGAAAAATTGTCGATATCCGTATAGTTTTCAAAATGCGTTAAACCGGAAAAACCGCCTAACCGGATTTTTTTTTTGATAATATCCGGATATCCGTACTTTCAAAATCCGGATAACGTAAATCCGGTTTTTATTAATAGCTCTATTTTTATATAGACTTTTTAGAGGGTAATAAAAAAAAGTGAATAAAACAAAACCAAATATACTTTGTAGCAAACAGTGATGTCATGAGTACTTATTAGGCACGGAACATAGTAAGAAATAAGGAATTAGTCAAATTTAAACTAATTTAATAAATTTTGGTATAGAAATTTTCATACCAAATTTCGTTTTTGGTATATTTTTATAACAAACATTTTTTTTGGTAACATTTTATACAATAAATAAAAATAGGTTTTAGGAAATACCATGCTCACCTCTGGTCCAAATATATCGGGATTTTTAGATTTCAAATTTAAATTTAAAAAAAAGAAATGATCCACCCTAATGTTCATATATGACCGATTAACTTCTTTTTAAGAGAATTTGTAAAGTTCAAATGAATAACAAAAAAAGAAAAATCATTAAGTATATACATGTTAGCTTATATTTCGATTATTTTATTTAAAAATTTATTGGTTTCAGTTTAAAAAAAAAAAAAACGAAATGATTTCAACAAAACAACAAAACAAATGCGTAATCTCCTACTCCACACAAGTTTGCCCAGTGAATTTGGCCCAAAAAAGATAGCCCATGAAAAAATCTCAGCTAAATTCACCTAATTCACCAATATCCAAGCCACAAACTTAAATGGAGACGCCTGTTTTTTTTTTCGTTTTTTTTTTATGGATCGTGGTGTTAGTTTTAGCGGAAAATGCTCAACATGACAGTTGCTACACGGGATATTTCCCACAATTTTCAATGAAATCTCGATCTATTCTCATTTCATTTATCCCAATGTTTTAACCAATTTTTTCATGTTTCGTATTTTTTGAACTCTTTGCTCAGTTGTAATTTTATATTCGCCTCTCGTTATTTTTTCAAAATTTTTCAAGTCAAGTTCCTAGAAACTTGTGTGGAGTATGGGCATAAATGAAATGAGAATAGATCGAGATTTGGCTCTTAGTTATGAGTTTTGCCGCCAGATGCTTAATAGTCGCGACACGGATCATTTGGTCATTTTCCATGTTTATTTCATTGAAAATTGTGGAAAAAATCCCGTGTAGCATTTTCCGCTAAAACTAAAACCACAATCCATAAAAAAAAACGAAAAAAAACCAAGCGTCTCCATTTAGGTTTGTGGCTTGGATATTGGTCAATTAGGTGAATTTAGCTGAGATTTTTTCGTGGGCTATCTTTTTTAGGCCAACTTCATATTGCCATTTATTTAAGTATTATATTATCAAATAGAATAATTACCACGAAATAATAAACTCTCTAAATTTGGGAATAGTTTCTTGATTTTTTCGATATCATTAAAATGTGTAAAATTATAATTTTCTATATTTAATTCTTTTATTTTAAATAAGTGGTCAGGCAAGAGTTGAAGAAACATCTACGATTCACTTAAGTACTCTATTGGTAAACTCAACTATTTGGAGAGTTACGAGTATGTTCAAAACAACCCGTAATTATGATAAAATACATTATAAATGTCTCTTTTAGAACATTCTACTATTCGCATTTCTAACGGTGCATATAACGTATATAAATTGGATATTTACACTCAATATTTACATGACGCTAATAAACCTATAATTTCAAAAATATCTTAATCTATGGATAAATTGTTAACGTTATCGTCGAGAACGTCTCCTAATCAATTTGAACTATAGTCTCTATATAAAAGATAGTTGAGACATACAACAGTTTTTTGTAAATTAATATTCACCTTTCTCAAAACGGTACTGTCAAAACGGTCTTTTTGAATCGAACTTTTGATGGATGGAAATTTGTTAATTTCCAATAAATAAAGGATTTTTCTCAACAAAAAACGTTGAATTTTATTCTCCTGATAAGATTTATATTTTGGTTTCGATCCATCCGTCATCTGAGTAATATGAAAGAAAGAAATAAAATATTTTCAAGAGAATCGAGTGTTTATATCTTACTACTAAATCCTTAGTAAAACCGAACCATTTAATAATGGAAATCATAATTTATGTATTCACCGTTATTTCACAATATGTTATATATCCGAAAACCGTCATAAGCTCATAAGTAACCGAAATAAAACAAAATTTCACTCAATTGAAATCTAAACAATTTTAAATAGAAAAAGGTTACTACATAAATGTTTTTTATTATATTATAAGTGATTATAAAGTAAGTATAAAGTAAAGTATAATAATACGTTTATACAAGAAATGATATTGAGCATATTGTCACTAGAGTGTTTGTACACAAGTTTGTATCCATGAGTACTTTTTTTATTCTCCATACATGCAGAGATTTTGATATACCATATATACATTATATACATATCAAGAACTGTACCCACCTATAGTTGGTTCTCAACCTGCTCAACCGCATGGATACACACACATTTTGAATAACAAATATGTGATATGTGTGAGTAACATACGAGTATGTAACAAGAAAAATGGATATGTATATATAAAAAAAAAAACAAATGCAGAGAGCGATGAGAATGTTTTCACATTCATTCATATTATGAATCATTTTTTCAATATGGGAATCGCTTTGTATTACATAAGTACTTACATTTCGGTAAACATTAAGTAAAAATTAAAAACAAACGTTATTATATACATTTACATATTTATTGAAACGTATTCAGTGTGCTTCTGATAGTTCAACAAGAAACAATAGTATTGTCGCAGTGTAATAAATATTATTCTTTTTTAATATTTTGTTATTTATATGAATTTTGTGATAACAATATTTATATTACAATTAAAAGTGTGAGAAAATTTGTTAATTATGCCTAAATGGCAAAAATGGTATTGCGGTAATGTTCCATTGAATAAAGGCACACGTAAGTTTATATATACGCATAATTCTTCATTACGCCTGAAGTGTTGGGTTATGCTAGCGATAGACGAGCGAGATACTCTACACACTCAACTAGATTAGTTTAATCCAAAACAATTGATAAACAATTATGGTGTTTCGTTGTCAAATAAAGTCATCATGTTCATGAAATTATCTGAATTGCACTTTCGTTAATCTAAAATATACTTATGGGGGGAGAGGCTCGTCTGTCGCTTGCAATCTACCATTATATACAAATATGCACTGAATTAATGAATCATTTTTATTTTTATTTCCCTACAGTGGCTTTTGATTTTAAAAATGCATGTGACATTGAAAATATATTGTCTTGTGAGCCACATGATGATAAAAAAAACGATCAGCAAGTGACCGATGATTCACAACTAACCACAGTTACAACACATGATGAAATTCTATTAAATGCATTTGAGAATGCGATTAAAAAATCGGCACAAACACGTTCAAAAGCTTTAGCATTAGTTTTCAATCGTTTGCAACGTTTCTATATTCCGGATTTTGTAAATCAGCATAAAAAAACCATAACAAATATTATTGTGAATTCATCACAGCAACGAAATGCCATCGAACAAACATGGGCTGTGCGTTTAATGCCAGCATTCATTATGCAATTGAATGGGAATGAATTAATATCTGCATCGTTCTGTCACCTACTAATAAATCTGCTAGAAGATCAAAATGTATCGATTTCAGTTCGTTCGTTGGCTTGTACTTCACTGGCATATTTAAAGTTTATGGGTGGCGGAAGTGCATTTGACATTAATGAAATC
>JAABKK020040603.1:0-13353 GCA_011634745.2 Catotricha subobsoleta | reverse complement strand
AAAAAAAAATTTCATACAAAAAAAAAATTTTTTTTGGTCAAAAACTTTTTTTTTTTTATTGCAGATCTTCACGTTTCTGACATTTTTACGTACTTTTGCATCATAAAAAAAACTTTGTCGATTTTGCGCACGGTTATGAAAACACCTACAGGGCTGAAAAGTCACATACGAACATTTCAGACCAATTCTGATTTTTCTGTCAACAGTAATCTGGAAAATTTGAACTTCGATTTTTTATTGCCACCCTAAATAAGTACATTTATGCATTGCTATTTATATGAATTAAATATACAGCCATTCTATTATACCGATATTTTCTTGAAAATTCATATATTTTGGTTTTTCAATTCAATTCAATTCAACTCAATTATGTATTTATTCATCAATATTTATAACATGAATGTTGATTTTACTCCAAACTAAACTTAAATGAAGTCTGTAGTAGTCTACAATTTTAGAATTTTAGCTGGCAAAAGAAGTAGTGAAATCTTTGAAATTGGTGCGATATAAACTAACCCAATAAACATTGTGTCTAGTGTTTTCACGGTGATATCACGTTAGATTTTGGGCTCAATGTCCTAGGGAAACAAGATGTTTATCCAGTGAGTTCACTTATCACTCAAAAATCACTGTAATATCACTAATTGTACTTATTTGGGAGATATTACGGTGATATCACCTGACGATATCACGGTGATTATCCAGTGCCAATAGAAATCACTGAATATACACACTGTTTCCCTAGGACATTAAGCTCAAAAAATACCGTGAAATCACCTTCTTTCAGTGTTTTTGAGTGATTTTCTGTTTAATGGGTAAGGTAAGATAATAAGAATAACTAATGAAAAAAATATTTTTTTTTTATTTTTCATTACATATCTGTTTTTTTTTTAGTTTTAATCACAAACTCTAGTTACAAAGAAAAAAAAAATTTGATTTTCCATAAATAACAAGTGATAAGAAACAAAACAACTTTAGTTTTCGCCAGGACAATTAAATTCTGGACGTCTTTCGATAAACAATACCTTGAGGAAAGACCATTTGCTTGGAAATTAATATTCTTTAAAAAAAAAAACGGAAACTCTTTTTATTTTGCTTATAATTAAGGTGTTTCGGGTGTTTTTTTTGCAATATAATTACATATATTTGTAAATGGTACTCATAGAATTCACGATTTATTTATAATTTTTTTTTTTTTGTAAATTATATTATCGTTTTTATCCGGAACGGCTGTAAATGTGTGTGTATATATAAATATATTTATTATTTATCTCACATCTACATCGTATAAAACGAGAATACAGAAAGATGTTAAGATATGTGTCACGATGATAGATATTTTATTAATCCATTTAACTAACCATATATAACTGACATTTCAGTTAAATAAATAAATAGTTTTTTGATAATTGTTCATAGTTTCTAACAAAAAAAAACATGAGAAATTTGGGTTTAACTTGATAAACTATATTAAATTGCTTTTGTTAGTTTTATCAGAGGTCTGCATGGTATACCAAACTACCAGAAAAAAGAAGCGGTATAAAAATACATTGTCTGCTCATTAAATGGTATTTAGAACAAGTTAAGGAAATTCAATATTTAGCTTGCTTATTTTCTGAGGATGGTAAACAGGGAAACTGGGAAATAAGAGAACTTCTATATCTCTTGAAACAAAGGAAATGCTGTTGCTAGCCAGTTAAGATCCTATTTTTTTTTTTATAAGAAAGAGCTGAGTAGTGATGCCAAATTAACAATTCACAATGCAAAAATAGGGCAACATTCATATATGGGAGTGAAAGCTGGGTCGATTCTGAATATTTAGTACATGAGTAAGAGGTAGCTGACATGAAGGTACTAAGAATGATAGTGGGAAAATGATGAATTTTTTTTTATTTTACGAATTTACGGTGTTTACAAGATGTTTCTTCTTGACACGTCTTAAGTCTTAATTTAGGGCATTTAAAAATCGGCTGTATAAATCTTTGTATTTTTACAACTGTGAAGGTATTTGTACCTACTGCTGCTTGTATTTTATTACATACAACCATTTTTACAACGCTATTGATTCAATGCTCTAAGCCATAGAGGCAATATATATATAACTCTTCACTTGTCTCTAGCACTGCGAGTAAACGGCTTAGTAAATTTTAATAATATTCGTGATCAGCGACTCCGATTACATTTAGAAACTATTGCCCCCAACTTTAAGAAAAAAATTAGAGTACAGTGTTTTTGAATTTTTTATGAAGACTTTAGTGCAAGACTTCGCTAGATTAACCCGCATATCTTAGGCAATTCTCAATCAAAAAAGCCATTCGTGCTCCAAATCAAAAATTCAGAAGACCCCTTGGTCGTTAAAAATTTCTGAGAAGAAAAAAAAATTAACTATAAAAAATCATAATTCCCGAGCAAATCATATCTGAACACAGTGCTCAGATTAATTTTAAAATATAGCCTATAATTCAATATACCTTTCTATGCATGTAAACATTAGATAGCATCAATTTTGGCGGACTTTGAAGCTTTAAGGATGGTAACTTTGAACACGATGTTTTTGGACAAATCTGTAGTTTTATGATTAAACTTTGTTATTGCATTATTGTGTTAATAAGAAACCACGAGAAACCCAATGATTTGCCCGAAAAAAAATTAGAAATCGGTGATTTTTTTTCGAAAAATCCACGGATTTTTACTAGCTTTGTTCAAAGTTACCAACCTAAGTGGCTTGCGAAAATAATGATAATTACATTTTCGATCGGCGAGGTGCTATAACACCCAAAGTTATAACACCCAAATGCGAAACAATGTGTAATAACTTCTAAACGAAGGGTTCCATAGAAAATTCACCCATGACAAACCCCCATTTATTTTCCGAGACGCATCCAACGATATCCCCATTTACCCCCTCCGACACCCCCACAAAAAGTGTTAGTGTACAATTTTGACAAAGAGACAATTTACACTAGAGGGTGGTTAAAGGGGAGCCCTAGCGGGGGAACTGGGGAACCATTGGATGCGTATTCGAAAATAAATGAAGTCTGTCAGGGATAAATTTTGTATGGGGCCCTTCGTTTAGAAGTTATTACAAATTATTTCGCATTTGGGTGTGTTATATCTTGGGTGTTATCGCCCTCCACCTTTCGATCCATAGTTTCTTCTGAGAAAATGCTTAGAATTGTATGAAAAAAAAAAGTATCCACCTAAGGCCAATCAAGAAATCTTAAAAAAAAATTCGGCTGGGCGGTCTAAGGACCAGGGTTAATAAATAATAATAGTTGGTCTAAAATAATTGCTAAAATATTGTCAACTATTTTAATAAACTTTTGTATGGAAATAACAATCAAAAAAAAAAATTTGTTCTTGTGCATTTTGCCTCCCGGAAATTTTGCTGAATGGCAATGAGCACACGGAACATTTGTCTCGCATATACCTGTATATGTGACAGAATGTTAAATATATGAGATTTTATTTTAGAATATGTGTTTTTCGAAGTGTGTCTGAAAGCTGATTATTTTGAATGCTAAGTCCCTTTCAATATTAATCAATATTTAAAATCATTTTAAAATTTAAGTATTGTGTAGATAGTGGATTGGTTTACAAATTCATATTTATTTATTTATGATGTGACCATTTGTGACAAGGGGGAGGGGGTGTTGTAAATCTCCCAAAAAAAGCGTGACGTCCTTTATGGGCAGCCCCTTATACCGACATTATTATAAAAAAACGAACAGATATCATATATACTTATTTATACCGTTTTACGACTTATCCAGAGTTGGCATGTCTTTTTGTCATGTATTTTATGGTCACGTCTTTTTGTCTTTTACCTTCTGAATAAAAGACAGAATACAAAACAAAATTAAAAAATTATAATTTTTTATAAATAAAACTATTAGTAATGACTCAACAAGAGACCCATGGCAGAATAAGGCTGTAAGCCACATATCTTTACTTAATTCTTTATTAAATTCTCAGAATTTTGGCCATAACCACTAGTAATATTTTTCCTCCATAACTTTAAACGCGTTTATTTCCAAATGAAGTCACATGTGGCTCATCAGTCAAAAAACCGACCACCTCCGATTTTGATGAAAATTTGCAAACATGTTTATTTTTTTTTGATCATTATGACCGGAGCACGAAATGGTCAAAATATTGAATAAATCGTTTAGAACCAAAATTTTAAAAAATCATAACTTCAGAACCACTTAACCGATGTTATTGATCTAGTGCGCGTTAGTCTAGCATTTTTGTTTTTCTTTACTTCACTAATACATGAGCAAATGATGCCAACGAATCGAACTCAGCCTCCCGTTCCCCCGCTGTAGTTGAAAAAGTTTTTTTTTTTAATTCTACACTTTGAAAATTTTCCAGCGAAATCAGATAGAGCCAATATCAAATTCGATAAAAAAAAACAGCGTACAGCGTTCCAGGCTAATAATTATATGTTGGTTTTGTAATATTAATAAACTATAGAGCGATTTAAATTTGAAAAAAATAAATTATGCTATGGAAATTCTAACGTTTGTTACTTACATATATAAAAATAAAATTATGTGCACATTTTAAAGTTGAGCGCACACAGCCTTGGAATAATAACGCAGTTAATTAAATAATTTAATAAGCTTTCAAACAATTCATGGTTGAGAGAGGTCATTTAATCAATATTAAAGGAGCTCTATGACCAATTTAACGAATTAAATCACGGAATTTTATTAAGTAAAATTTGTAACACTATATCAAAACTGAACCAGCTAAAAAACAAAATGCAGATTAGGGTGGATCGAATTTTTCATAACTGCCGATACCATCATTTTTTTTAGTAGCATTTGGTCTCTGGAGTAATGTGTATAAATGATTTCGAAAATAAGTTAAATTTCGATATGCTCAAGTCTCTTGAAGTTGTCAAAATTGCAATATCTGGTTCCTATTTAAAGCACCATAATTTGGTTTCGGTACAAGTAGTTGTATTTCTGTATTGTCCAGCAGTTAGAGTAAGTCAATGCCTTTCAAATAATATATTATTCTTTCGTAGTTTACTACAAAGTTCGCAGTTATTAGATTTTAAAAAATCGATTTTTTGATTATATTTGAAACATAATAACTACGAACTTCGTAGTAAACTGCGTATGGTCAATGTATTATTTGAAAGGCACTCTACACTGTCGGAGAATACAGAAATACAGTTACTTGAAACGGAACCAAATTACAGTGCTTTAAATTTGCAATTTTGACAATTTCAAGAGCCTCAAGCACATCGAAATTTAACTTATTTTCAAAATCATTTATACACGTTACTCCGAAGACCAAATGCTACTTAAAAAATGATGATACCAGCAGTTCTGAAAAATTCGATCTACCCTAATGCAGATCCCTCTTACGGAAATAGTGTTAAAATTTACATTACAAGAATTTACTCTAAAAATATTAAGGTGATATTCAGTTTAATAAATAATAAAATTGTGTAAAACAATTTAAGCAATAAATACATTTTTATATTGTCCGAATTGCCATCATGCATGTTTTAAAACCTGTATAAAGTTATTATATTCATATTGCTTCTAAATACATATTATGCACAGAAATCATATTTTTTTTTTTTTTTTAATCATATAATAGACATCACAATACCACAGTTGCCAATACAACTTTCAATAGACTTTTAAAAAACATTCTCAAAACTATGTGTGTGTTTCGTCATAATAAAAATTATTATGCGTATATAATCTTAATCATAACAAATATTTTATGCGTGACATAACATAATAACCAAGCTGCACAAGTACTCTTACTCGTTTTTTTTTTTTTTTTACAAATTCATAGTTGTATTCAATTTTATATTTCATGATTTATGGATTCGGTTTATTGCACACGCATAATAGGAATGAATATACCTTATATCATTAAATATAACCGGATGCGAAGTGAAGTGTGTCGTAGAAGACCTCTACGTAGCCAGTAAATTAATGGGAAAGGGTGTAGCAAAGTAATATACTATTGTTGAGTTATTTTTAGGGAAAATTTTTGAAATTCATACCACAAATTATACAATAGAAAAGTAGAAATAACGGTGAGATTTTATATACATATATTGGATATATTATACACTAGGGTGGATTGAATTTTTCAGTACTGCCGGTACCATCATTTTTTAAGTAGCATTTGGTCTCCTGAGTAACGTGTATACATGATTTTGAAAATACGTTAAATTTCGATGTGCTTGAGGCTCTTGAAGTTGTCATAATTGCAAATTTAAAGCACTCTGTAATTTGGTTCCGTTACAAGTAATTGTATTTCTGTATTCTCCGACAGTGTATAGAGTAAGTCAAGGCCTTTCAAATAATATATTGACCATACGTAGTTTACTACGAAATTCGTAGTTATTATGTTTCAAATATCATCAAAAAATCGATTTTTCAAAATCTAATAACTACGAACTTCGGCGTAAACTACGAATGAACAATATATTATTTGAAAGCGCATTGACTTGCTCTAACTGCTGGACAATACAGAAATACAATATTACTTGTAACGAAACCAAATTATGGTGCTTTAAATAGATATTGCAGATATTGCAATTTTGACAACTTCAAGAGCCTCAAGTACATCGAAATTTTTCTTTTATTTTTAAAATCATTTATACACGTTACTCAGGAAACCAAATGCTACTCAAAAAATGATGGTACCGGCAGTTCTGAAAAATTCGTTCCACCCTAATATACACTGTTAAGCATCAGAGTGGTTCAAGTTTTTACTGTAATTTCTTTTCTTTTTTTTCTTAAAATCATTCTCCCAAATGTATATTTGGTCGAACTGTAGGATATTTAAGAATTTGTGGAAAATATATAATGATTAATGGGCGGGTGAGTTGAATTTTTGTATGAAAACTGAGATAAAAGTGTATTGGAGTGCTGGCGTCAGGGTGTTCAAATTGCTCAAGCCCCATTGTATTATAAACAAACAAATACTTTAAAGAAAATCACACTGAAGAAAAATCGAATGAAGAGAAAGTGTGGTCACAAACTAAAATACTGCTAAATCACTGCTTGATTTTTTTTTTCTTCTTTCAAAATATTAAAATTTCACATCAATGAAAAACAAAATTAATAATATACATCATATACACATATCAGATTTTGTGTTTCTACCAATTATATGAATAGCAAGCAGCCAGTGCAACATTATATATGCGATGATTAATTTATAGCAAATTCCGTCTAATATACTATTGGTATTCAATTGTATGCATGTTATAATGCATAAACATGTTTATTAACTATATATACAAATGGCATGGATCGAAAAACCTTCTTTTTCCTTTTTTTGTAATAAGAATCGGCAGGATACGGGATCGTTTGCTATTTCTTATGCTAATTCTCAAAACTATTTTGGATTTGATGATATTTTCCTTTAACTTTGGTTATATATATTTTCACTGGATAAAACTTCTTAAAGGTTACGATGTAAAAACGAAAATGTTGTCAATAAAAGTTACGGGGGGTCTTCCATACAAAATACAATACAATTTTGCCGTGCCTTCGCTTCCCCTTCTTGACTTTTTTTTTTGTCATAAAGTCCATTATTATTACCCCGGATTTAATTTGATTATTCTTTTTTATTAAATGAAATAAACCTTTTTCGAGATAAAAATGCGTGAATAAATCTAAAAAAAAAAGGGAAAAGTTACTTCAAACAGTTTAAACGACCTTCCTCAATTTGAAAAAAAAAATGATATTTCCCCCTTAAATTTCGGAACATTGATAAAAAAAAAATACCAACTGTCCCGCACTCCCGCTAATTCTCGTTCGAAGAACTAGAAAAAATTCGATCCAGACCCATTGTATACAATCCCAAACAAGACTATCGCAAATGAAATGAAATATTCCACCCATTGATTTAATATTAAATCATCATTTTTGTTAATAAAAAAGATTTAGACAAAAACAATTTGATATTAACTTATATGAAATTGTACTTAACTTTCTAATGATAAAAGTAAAAGCTGCTTTTTTTTTATTTCGCGCAACTTGAATTTAAATGAGATATTCTGACATAGTAAGTAGAAATATCTCGAGATTTTGTTCTGAAAATGAAAAAACCAAAAAAAAAAACAGTAACTGATAGATAAGAAATCGTTCCCAAGGAAAAGGAATTATCATTTATCCGAACTCTTAAAGTTCTCCGCGACATCCCGCTATTTGAAGTTGGAAACTTGTGTATTTTCTTGAAAACATTTTAATACTTATTGTACGAGAGTCATCAGAAAACATTAACTTTTTGAAATTATTTAACTATGGACTGGATCAATTTTTCCGCATAATTATTAATTAACAATTATTTTAAAAGGCAAAAACATAACATAAAATGAATTTAACAAAAAAAAAAAATCATAATCGAAAATCTTACGTTCTAGTCACTCACAACATCATTTTTATTCACAGATTAAATAAAATAATCGAAAAGATTTAAAAAATCTATTTACCTTTTTTTATTCTTCTCTGATATTTATTTCTAGAAGAAAAAAAAAAACTTAATTCTTTTACAAAGCAGAGAGTGCACGTCCAAAAATGTTTAAAAACGATATCAACGAAATAAATATTCACCGAACCGCACAAAATGAATTTTAAATTAAAACTAACGAAAGATACAAGAAATCTACGAGCCTATTTATAAAATCTGTTTCATTCATAATTCATTTCATAATATTTAAAAGTGTTTTGGTTTTTTTTTTTTTTGTTATTTATTTTCTTGTTTCTGTCGGTAAAAGAGGGAACTTAATTTGTGTAAATATATTATGGGATTGTTCAACAATGCATAAAAGGTCAGTGAACAAGCTGGCGTACCTACATATATTTTTCGATTGGTTGAGTGAACTGCAGACCGTAATCTAATACATACTTTTAACTAATAACCCATTTAATAGGTAATTATTAAGTTTGATTTCAAATGCGTATTTTGTAATAAGTCAGAAAATAATTACATGAGATTTTTTTTTTAAATTATGTATTATTCGATTATATTCGATCAATAAAAATGAAAGTGATTGGAACAAAACTTTCATACATTTTTTTTTGTTTTTTTTTTTTTAATAACAATTTATTTGTAATTTTATATTGTGATGGGGCTGATGATTGAGTTGGACAATATTGTCGTTGATTTATTTAAACACAGTGGTTAAGATCGATAGCTTGTGACTGTATTGAAATATCTGCAATACAAGAAAAATGACCAGGACACATTTCACAAAATGTAAAATGAACTCTGATTTTTTGATTCATATATCATAAAAATTTATATTGCATATCGCATTGCATAGGAATAGCTGGGGGCCCATTGCACTAAACTAAAAATGTAATTTCTAAAACATCTCCAGTAGACCCATGATTTTTTCATATCCAAAAGCTGAACCTCTACGTCAGGATATAAATTCAAATTAGACAATAAATAACCAGTGTAGTTTTGTATAGCAACCCCTCAACGGGATATGTCTGAGATATGTATGGAAATACGTACGATTGTATATCAGTTTCAACACTTTTTTTTATTTTCAGAACAGAATATTCTTAGATGTTGAATTGAAAATGAAAAAAGTGGTTTAGAACGATATATTCGAAATCGTATACGCAAAAGTTCATTTATCGTATACCCATCAATATCAGCCAATGCCATTGAGGACCCTGGCAGTACAAAAATACATATTGTGAGTCTATTTGACCTATAATGGAAATGGTGTGTCTTTTAAAGTAAAACAGAAATATGTTTTACTCGCGTTTACGGTTACGATATTTGCGTTTATTTTCTAATAACATAGTCAGCTCAGTGATGATAGCCGACTAGACGGTCGGATCGGCGGCTGGATGATTAAAAAAACATGGCGGCTAGCTAAGCATCGGCTAATGGTTTCTTTCGGCGGCCGGCCAAAATTCATAAAAAAAAATATTTTTTCTTTATAGGTTGAGGTTTTAGTTTTAAGATCATCCACAAAATGCTCTGTCGCGACAGTCGAGACACGGGAAAAATGACAGTTGCACAAATTAAAATGACAATTACACATAAATTTACGACAGTTTTGACAGTTTTTAACTAAAATAAACAAATCAAATGTCATTTTTCCCGTGACGCGACACATAGCCGCCTGACGGCGAAACTGAAAACTTAACACCAAACCTTAATCTATTAAATTAAAATTTTATTCCAGACGACTTTTTTTAGCCGATATTTTGTCAGAGGCTGGCTGGCTGATTGGCTGAGCGGCTGAGCATTTTAATCGGCTAACAGTTGGTTTGGCCGGCCGGCCGGCTACCATCTCTGATTCAGCTATCACAGAATCCATTGAAATATCTTATCAAATTGCTCACTAAAATCAATTCCAAGTTCATAAATTAAATTATCATAAACTTTTTCCGAAATGTTACAAAGAAAAAAGGAAATGAAACTTCTTCACTTAACATAAATGCAGAAAAAAGAAAAGAGCTTCGAAAACAAATTTTTACTAAATTAAATTAAAATGTTACCTTTTACGACAATTTATCCATTCCACAAATAAATTTAAAAAAAAAATGTATAATGCGAACAAATATATATTTCTGGTACATTTGCTTCACGGATACGATTAAAATTTTACACTCGTTTTTTTTTTTTTGTTCTTTTTATTTCATATAATTTACGATAGTACTTAACAAACGTTGCAATGAATTTCACCATGAAGAGCAATTTGGATTTTAAATTTAAAAATGATTACATTATTCAAGGCGATTTTAAAAAAGAATTTAAACAGCGAACATTTAAATTATTAATTAGTACAGTTAAATGCTCCGTTAAATGATGATGATTTATTTAATTAGTCATAAAAAAAAATTATGGCAACAATATTTTATTCAATTAAATACGCTTACATTTGTATATTGTATATGTCTATTAGGGTGGATCGAACTTTTCAGAACTGTCGGTACTATCATTTTTTTTTAGTAGCATTTGGTCTCCTGAGTAACGTATAAACAATTTTGAAAATAAGTTAAATTTCGATGTGTTTGAGACTCTTGAAGTTGTCAAAATTGCAAATTTAAAGAACTGCAATTTGGTTCCGTTACAAGTAATTGAATTTCTGTATTCTCGGCGACAGTGTAGAGTAAGTCAATGCCTTTCAAATAATATATTGACCATACGTCAACTTCGTAGTAAACTACGAATGAACTAGATATTATTTGAAAGGCATTGACTTGCTCTAACTGCTGGACATAACAGAAATACAATTACTTGTAACGAAATCAAATTATGGTGCTTTAAATAGTACCAGATATTGCAATTTTGACAACTTCAAGAGTCTCAAGCACATCGAAATTTAACGTATTTTCAAAATCATTTATAGACGTTACTCAGGAGACCAAATGCTACTCAAAAAATGATGGTACCGACAGTTCTGAAAAATTCGATCCACCCTAATGTCTATGTATCTATTTGACGTCCCCAATTAAATCAAATACAAATACAAATAAAACAAAAATAAATGGTATCCCAAAACAAAATTGATGTTTAAATAAAAAAAAGAGTAAAAGGAAACACATTTTATTCATTTTATTTATTATTTAGTTTATTTTTTTTTTGAAACTAATCATGAGTTGGGTACAGGGAAATAAACAATAGAATAGAGATTGCAATCAACGGTAATTTGTTTGCCTACCCGAAAATAAAATAATTTTTGTCTCGTTTCAGAGTAATTTTAGTCGCAATGGGGCAGGGACAAAAAAAACCAAATAGTGTTGTTTCTATTTTATTTTTAGGTAAAGAATTTAAAAAATAATCGACACGTATTTTTTTTTTTTTTTATTTAAATTAATTATTGAAATTATTTTCACGAACAATTTCTTACAACTTCGGCTACATTTATGGTAGAAAAATTTGATCCAATTTTTTCGATTTAAATCAGAATATTTTGGTTTTTTCGTTTTTTCTGGAAATTTATGTGAAAAAATTTGAATAAGGAAACATTCGCGTGTTTATTAAATATATTGATTGATGGACATGGAGCTGGGCCCTGTTTCATAAAAGTGACAATGTGTCAAAAATAGCGACAACTTGTCAATTTTTAAATATTTTCTTACAAGTTATCGTTTCATAAAAAAGTAGAAGTAACAAGTACAACATTTTTGACAATTACATGTGAAAACTTAACTTTTATGAAACGAAATATATTAAAAATGTACTTGTAGCTCGTCAAAAGTACTTTGTTAGTTGTAGTTTCTCTACTTGTAACTTGTCACTTACCACAAGTCAGTTTTATCTTTTATCAAATGCACACTTGTAACTTGTAAACATTAAGTCTTCGACTTCGTTAACTTGTAGCTTGTAATTATTATTTACTTATAAGTGACAAGTTACAAGTAGAGAAACTACAAGTAACAAAGTACTTTTGACTTCCTACAAGTACATTTTTAATATATTTCGTTTCATAAAAGTTAAGTTTTTACAAGTATACGAGTATGTGCGTAAAAATATTACTTGTATATAATCTTTTTGATAAGTTTATATAGAGATTGCTTAAATTCTTGTATTTAATTAATTTATATCGTATTATTGGACGTAATAATATAATAATAATAATAATAAAATCATTTTAAAATGTTTCCGAATAACTTTAACACGAATATGAATTGGTATATCTTCAAGTAGTAGTAAAGAAGGTGACGTGGATAGATGGAGTATGATTGTATTCTATTTCAAATTTAAAGATTTCCCAATTTAATTTATGTCGTGTTCTTTGAGCTACTAGAACTTGTTCAGCAGCGAGTTTGGTTTGTTCAACAACCAATAGTGTCAGCTTTGTTTCCTGCTCGATTTTTTTCTATTTTAATGTTAACAATTCATTTTCTATAAACTTAATAGTTCTTTTTCTTTTAATATTTTTAGGTGCAATTTGGATTTCATCACGGGTTAATATTTCTGTATTCAAATTTTGTGAAGTCAATGGCATATTAATAATGTTTTCTTTATCATTAAAATTTGAATCATTGTTATATTCAGCACCACTTGTAATTGATGTTGTATCAGCTGCCGAGGATTCAGCTGTTGGTATTCCTTGTATTACAGGAGAATCGCTTCCTATAATTTCAATTATTAATTTTGTCAGAATCATCTAATTGACAATTTTTTCCGCCGGCTGAACCTGTATTCTTTACGATTATCTTTTACGATTAGCTTTCTGTAGGATATCCTCCCAGCAATCGATTTAATTTTTGTTCGTCAGTTTATCGGAAAACTTTCGAAATAAAATATTCTTGTTATCTCTCATCATAGAGAGTAATAAAATCTTATTTTCTTTTTTCTCAGACATTTTGAATTCATAAATCACAGTAA
>JAABKK020040581.1:0-13353 GCA_011634745.2 Catotricha subobsoleta | reverse complement strand
AAAATTAATCAGGAGACCAAGCCGAAGATTTTAAGGGGTCAGGCTTAACGATCTGAAAAATTCGATGACCCCTAATACTTATACAATTATTTGATATACTTTCTCGCTGATGCTAAATTATATTTTTACAATAATTTTATAAAAATTTAATAAATAACGATTTGATGGTCAGGTCCATTGGAATAAAATAATTGAAAGATTTTTAATGTAAATTTATGTGAGTTTTATAATGTGATTTGGAAGGTAAATTTTTCTTTATTGATATAAAATAAAACAATTAAATGTGTTATTTATTATTATAACATTATAAAATAATTGATTATAGTAATTTCATGTCATGTCATGACGTCATATTGCTTACAATTTATATACATTTTATTACATAATGTAATACCCAGTAAACAGTAAACAACAAATTGTCACACTTCGTTATGATTTTTTTTACTATATATACGTTCGGTAACATGCTGTTAGAGTTCAATTTGTAATAAAATGTACACATTTTTTACGAACCTAGGGTGGTTGGTAAAGTGGTGTTAGCTTTTGACAAATAAGTATTAGTCTGACGGTTTTTTTTAGATGTTTCTCGGAAAAATTATTTTATAAAATGTAAAAAAGGAGGAAAGTAATAATATAAAATTAATTATTGTCAATAATCAACACATTATTAATAATACATGTTTTTGGTTAAATTTAATTCCAAATTTATAATTTATAATATAATGGTTTATTATTGAATTTATTACGAATCGGATTATTTAAGATTAATTTTATAGATATACTATTATTTTGAATTTGGAAGAATTATTGATAACCACAAGCCGTTTATTTACCAGTTTGCGTTCGATAAATATCATAATAATGTAAATGTAATGAATATCAAAATATTTTTCATGACACATACTACTTAATTCAAATAGGATCGTATTTATTTCGCCGGTTAATTATCGCACATGTTCAGTAACTCAAAAACCACGGTTTACTGGGTATTTTGATAAAGGTTTTTTTTTTTGGTATATTTATTATAGGTGAATATAAAGCAGAGTTTCTTACTTATCACCAGTGAGGTCGTAGCGGGGGAAGAAAGTTATTCGCAACAAAGCGTATATATTTTAGTTCCCATTCAAGTATTAAGGGAAGCTGCCAATGGATTGGTATACAATTTCATTTTTGTAAAGAAAAAATAGAGTGTAAAACAGAAAACCAATAAGTATTTTATTTTTTTCAAATTGTAGAAATTTTAAAGTTACCGATATAGTACTATCACACTGAACCTGGTAAATACTTACCTGGTAAAATTTTATATTGCGCTCGCACTTTTTTCTCAGTACCTTTCATTTAAAACTATGGAGAAAGTGTGGAGAAATACATTTTACCAGGAAAAAAATTCTTGGTAAATATTTACCAGGTTCAGTGTGATAGTAGTAATAGCACTTCAGATTTGGAAAACTTCTCAATCCTATTACTGTAGACGCTAATATTATTGCCGTAGATATTCTGGGTATAAAAAAATCCAAATATATTTTATATCCTTCAGAAGATAAAATAAGAAGAAAAGTGAATATTTTAATTTTATGCAAACGAGAATAATTTAATTATTTACAGAAAAAAAAAAATAAAAATAAAGAAATAATGTGGGATAAATGAAGATAAGTACACATCGTTTACATAATTATATATTTAGCAAACATTAAGCTGTGTCCATTTAATGATGTTATCGTTTTTTTCTCCCTAATTGAAAACAAAAATGCTTGTTGAAAGGTTGACCATATATATTTCACCGTAGTTTTTTTTCTTTTATAAAAAAAAACATTTACCCACCAAAAATTAATGGTATCGACATTTATTGTGTTGAAATGATTAAGATTCTTTTCATCACATTTTTAATTTATTCAGCCTTAGGATTTCCGTTTCGTATAAAATTTGGGTTACGCGTTTAAATTTTTTTATGTTACAGGCAGGTAAGAAACATTAATAATTTGCATTTAGAATTTATATTGAATGCTTTCGGCAATCCTGACTATTCGAATAATACGAATAATACGAGTATTTTGAATATCCGAATATTATTATTCGCACTATTCGTACTATTCGTACGTATTCGCACTATATTTTCACTATTCGTCTTATACCTACTATTCGTAAAGTTCCGAAACTCGCAAAATTTATATAAAAATAAATAAATTTTATTCGGTTTAATTGTACGTAAATTTTCACTTTTTGATTATATACATTTATTTATTAGCTGCTGCTAATTAATTAATAATATTTGCGTATAAATGAATACTCAGTAAGTGAAAAAAAAACGACTATTTATCTTATCCGAACCAGTTGAATAAATTCGCACTATTCGCAGTATTCGTATACCTCGGAATATTCGTACTATTCGCAGAATATATTATTCGTTTATTCGTTCAGATTTATTATTCGTATTATTCGTATATTCGAATATTCGAATATTCCAATAATGCATTATTCGAATATTCGCTCCTTAAGTATTCGAATTTCATTCCCAGCCCTAGTTCTAACTATAATTCTAACGAAACATTAAAAGTTTTGTCTTGATCCAAATTGGAAACTAAAATCTCAATAGACAATATTATTAACACAGCCCAACTATAATAGCATGATTACTCAGCAGTATAGCACATTTTACACTTTCTGATTAATTTAATTCTATTTTCGTAAATCAAATCCGGAACAAACAATACAAAACTTTATCTTATGCATATGTTTAAAGATCATTATTATGCATCCCAACGGATTTATGAACGAAATAGTTTAACTTCTGATGTGTTTAATAAGATAAAAAAAAAATTGTGATATTAAACAATATATATATAGTGCAAACATTGTAGGATCCGAATGAAATGTTTATAACAATTTAACATGTATGAGTTTTAGTGAGTAAGACACGCAGTTTAATCTGCAGAACTAAATTTGAGATAAATTGTTTTTTTTTATCCATTAAAGTAAAATGCAAACACTCTATTTATACTTATCTATTTTATTTCAAACATGAAATGGTTTCGTAAGTTACTTTTTTACAAAGCAACAATCGTTGTAGTACGGTACAGTAAATTCAACTTCAAAATTATTGCTTACGAGTTTTCCAAACGCCTTTTGAATGCTTAAATCCTTCTGTTCGAAACATTTTGAATATCATTTCATTCTTTTTCAACTAACTGACATAAATATATATCGACAATGAATAAATAAAACTATAACCACAAATTTACATAAATTTAATAATTCGAAATTCTGATGCACTCGTAATTTAAGAATGTTATCTAAGAAAGTCGTTTTCTATTATGAAAATATCTATCATTCAAATTTAATGGAAATAATTCAACTCACAATTCGAAATTCAAAGCACGAGACGGCATTTCTAATCTTATTTTTATGATAAGACTATGTTATTAATACAAATGTTTAGCAAAAATAATAAAAGGTAGACAGCCACTTAAAAGAACAAAATATTGTACGTGTAAAACAAAAAGTTATAAAAGGTTTTATTTACGAGACATCTGATATAGCGCATCGTTTTCTTCTTTTCTTTTTATATATAATTAAAATTTAAATTTAGTAAATTACCTTTATTGCTTAATATTAGCAATGAAAATTATCCTTTACGTTTTTATATCTCCATCATACTCGTACAATAGTTTTTTTTTTTTTTAGAACCAGCATTTGTGCAAAAAAGGAAAAAATATATGAATTCTTCACCTAAATGTTAAAATGTTGATAAATATAATGTATTGAATCAAAAACATCATTAAACGCATTTTATCATATTTTTCGTTTTCATATTAATTTTTATTGGGTTCTCATTTTCCATTTTCACATTTTTATCTTAACATCTATATATTTAATTTTATGATATAAATATTCAGACCCTGAAGTTCGAAAATATTTTTATTATTATAAATAAAAAAGCATAAATTCTTCTTCTTTTTCTTTATATAATGTCTATTTTCACTTATATTTTTAAGTAAATTAATAACGAAATATCGACTCTATTTTTTGCAAACAGTCAAAGCTTTAAAACTTTAAGTAAAGAAGAATGTTAGAGCTTTCATTTTTAAAAATACGTTTTCTTTCTTTTTTAAAATTCTGAAATACAGTAATGTGAATGCTAAAGTACTTAATATTTCAAAAGTATTAACCCATAGTAATTTGTTTTTAAGTAAAATAAATTTTAAAATTTCGTTGCTCTATTAATTAAAACTTCTATAATTTCAACAGAATATATATTTGCAGTAATTATGTTAATACTTTCCAACAAATAAAAATTTATATATCTTTCTATTTAAACAAAAAAACCATTTATTAATATTTTTAATTAATGATGGGTTTTTTTTTTTCAAGATTAACAGGAGTGTAAAATTATTTGCTTTTCATTAATTACAATATTCACTTATTTTTTCATTTTTTTTTTTTTTATTTGAATTTTATTTACATTTATTTATTTTCTTTTTTTCCGAGCGCTTTCTTGAATCGATAAAAAAAATTCTGATTCATCGATTTAAGATGGTAGGTTAGGGGAACAAATAACTTTATATTTTTCAACCAAATTTCGTATCAAAGAGCGTGAAATACTTTGGTTTGATATTGATGTACAAAGTCATAATATTATATTTATAATATAGTGAAATGAGATAAATCGGGAATTACCTTTCATTTGATTTTAACAAATATTTTATTCAGAAACGAATATTTTCGTAATTCAAGAGAACGCTCTTAACATTTAGGTATAATTAATATATTCTCTAATTATTATTTACAATTTTTTTTTTATTTACAATACGAAGGATGAAACTAAGACGAAAAGTTAAATAGTTTTCGTTGAAATAAATAAATTTTATTGAATTTTTGGAAAAATTACATTTTGAAAATGATATTTTGGCAGGGTATTTTAATTGTTTTCTTTTTATTTTAATCAAATGTGGCGTCAAATTTGAACTAAAATTACCATTTTTTATAAATAATTTGTTTAATAAACTGTGTAATTTAACGTTAAAAGAACGTTTAGCATTCTTTTATTGAAATAAAATAGGTACAAAAATATTTTTTAATATGTTAAATAATTAGCAAACTTAAATACATTAAGTCCATAGTTTTAATCCAAAAAAAATGGTACAATATGTATTAATGAGTTTATTTATTTGTTCAATTTATTCATGAAACACCGCAGCAAACAATTTACCTAACAAAGAATCCTAAAATTCATAAATCATGCATTCGAAAAAATTATTTCGCTTCTTCTTAATATACAATTTTTGTGTCTCAATTTGATTTTCTGATATGTACCAAAAATCAAATAAATAGTAAAACTCTAAATTTCCAAAATGGAACGCCATAAATGTTCAATTTTATATTACTGATTTAAAATCTTATATATTTACATATTTCCTCTGTTATTTTATAAACGTTAAGATTTTTTCTTATCAATTACATTATTTTCCTCTGTTCCCGTGAATTGTATAGTTAAAAATCTATTAAATAAGCTAAAGGGTGTAATTTTATCAATTTCTATATTATTTTATTGGTATTGTCCGCTGTGAGCTTTGCAGCCTGAAAAGACGGTACAAAATGAAACAAAGACAAAAAAATGTATGTTTTCATCTCGATTTCAATAAAATGTGTTTTGTTAAATCGATTTTATTATCAGCAGCAACAATAGTACTACCGCCTTCGTCATTACCAGAAACCCGACTATTTTGGTGTTGGGCTACATTAATAGTATATGTTATTCTATTTAAATGCTGGAGTAGCAGTGAACAAGCAACAATATACAGTAAAAATTTTATGTCTATGTTATTACTAGCACAGGCTCGTTGCATAGCCGCCGGATGTTCACCTATGAAAAGAAAAATAATACACATTTTTTATGAGAAAATGTTTGAACAACATTGAATTCTATACAAAAGAGGATTGAAAATAAAACCAGTTAAGAGCCGTTGGAGAATAAAACTGAGCTTCGTGGAAAAAAGAAAAAGAAAAGAAGAAAAATAGGTGAAATAAAAGAGTGAAGTTTATGTCCGGAATTTTCTCGTTTAAGAGGTGTTTTATTTTACTTTTAACGTTCGTGGCAATCAAATTAGATGGATATTAAAAAAAAAAATGTAATAAACGGCTTTAACAGAAATTCTTCAACAAAAACATAATAAAATATTTCTTATTTATGAATCTCAGTAAAAAGGCTTTTGTTTGAACAAGCGCGAATGTTTACGTAGTTTTTTTTATAATGTTTAATTTAATCTAAACCCGTTTTCATCAAGCTCATCTCTAATTCGACCTTCCAGCGATGCGTATTATGTATCTTTTCAAAAATAACAAACAGAAAACACCGCAACAAAAACAGCTAACGATTAATTTACAAATGATTCAATTAACTTTATTGCTTAATTTTTCATCAAGAGAAATTCGTTGTATAAATAGCAACGAAAACCATTTTGATTCAGCAGAATTGTTGTAGGTAGAAACCTATTTATAACACGGATACGCTGCCTAACATAATATAAAATAAACCTTTGTTCACGTTCTGCCACGAAACTGAGAAAATTACTCTAATTTAAATAATTTCAATTGCACACAAAAAAAAAAACTATGATCATTATATATTTTTTTCCATTTCCATTTTCATTTAACAAATAAGTAAGTAACACTTTTTCCGTTTTTGTTTTTGAGAAGATGGATATTCATAAATAAGGGTTATAATGAAAAGAGTAACACAACATATTATAAATTGCGAAATTTATTCGAATAGAATATCTGGTGTTTTAAAAAAGGTAAAAAAAGCTCGCAGATAATAAATGGCTCTGCTATGCGGTGCCTTCATTTAGATTTTAAATTTTAAATGTTTGCTCTTTTCTTTTTTTTTTAAAAAAAAAAAAAAAATGTGATTAACTTTACACTTACCTTTAATAATATGTAATATCACACTAGTCCCTTCTGCAGTTGTTGGCATACAAGAGTAATTACCTGAGTCGGTCTCTCTAGCAGTTGATATTTTTAATCTAGCAAAAGAAATATACAAAATAGTGTTGTTAAAAAAATTGAACAATTTTTCATTTTTGTTAGTTTTTAATGAAAATAATATTGAATGATGACGATAATTCAGAGTTTTTTTTCTTAAATATTTCATTTACCTGGAACGTAATGCATCTGTCCATTCTGTATCGACAGATATCCGTCCTGGATATTCAAAAATATCGTTTAAATGGTAATTAGTCTTTGGATCTATTATTGATGAACCTTTAAAAGTATACAAGAAAATTGATTGAATTTTATTTATTGGCAATGTTTTTAATTATTAATTTAAAAAGAATAGTATTTAATTCAATATTACTTACCTCTATACCAAAATATTGTCCCTAAGTCATGTGGTCCTTGGCTCACAATACATGTTATTGTCACCATACTTCCCATTTTAACATAAATGTCTGATGGTCCAGGTATTGTTGCTTTTGCTTCTGTAATTAATTTAATATTCATACATTATTGATCACTTAAAATGTAGTTTAGTTGCAAAAGGTCCACTGTTTCCCAGATATTGAAGGAAATTTGTAAATTTACTTAAAATTTCTATTTCATTTGGCCGAATGACTTTGTCATGCGACTTGCTTATGTGCATCCACCTTAATTCTACTGTACCAATTATGTTATAAATCTCAACAATTAAGCAAAACTTATTAATCTAAAGTGAAACCATAATAAAAAATATAATCATGATTTTGTACTTTGTAAATGTTTGTTAATTGTCGTTGAACAATTAACTTTAAAAAGTCATAAAGCTGGGTAGAAAAAGTAGACTTGGTTTTTATTTCTTAAATTTTTAACCAAAGTTTTAATAAAATTACATCAACTCACAATCAAAGATATAGAAGGAAAGTGCCCATACAAAATAATTTGAATATATCTTTAAAATAAACTTTACTTCATCTATTTTTAAAGAGCAAAATGTTTCATTGGCTTGAATATTTCTATTTGATTAGTATGGAAAATTTCAAGTATCTAAATTTGTATGTTTAAATGAAATAAAAGCAGCTATTCAAAAAAATCATCAAAAAATTATTTTGTATGTAAACTACCATATGCATACATATCCTTTGTCAAAATGGTAACACAATATATAAAAGGACCCCTTTTTGGAGCAATGTGTAACCAATTTATAAATAAATCTAAATTTTTGTGTAACTTGAAGGTGTTTCAACTCAATTTAGATTTATTTATATAATATATAAGTTTGGTCTACTTCACACTGTCCAGTATATCGGAATCAAATGAACCTTGAGTTTTAATTTTTTTAATAAAATATATGTAACACAACAACAAAAAATTAGGAATTATTTCCATGGTGCTTCCTCTTTTTACAATAAAAAGTAAGGAAAAATATCTACCAGATCAAATCTGTTATTTTTGAATGATCGACAAGGGAATTTTTTATTCCTATTTTTCTATTCATCATCACTTTACAGTTTTTCTTTTACTATTAATGCAATGTCTCAAGTGAGTAATTAATACTCCATTGGAATAAATGGAAGTCTAATGGAACTGTTTGATGGCTAAAAAAAAATATTTTATTATAATTCAAGTTTCGATGTCTATAATTAAAGTAATTGTTTTGCCTTTTCTTTATATTTTCTCATGAAATTCATAGAATACACACGGCTAATTCAATTAAAACCGTCATCCAATTTCAAGAACATAATACAAAAACAAATTGCTAAATTGACAGCGAATTTTCTCTTATTTCAATTACAAGGATATGTAAAACTGGCATTAAGTAGGAGTCAAAAAAAAAAACAATTCAGCTTTTTTCTTTATTTTGTTTTCTTTTATTTTTTCTTATCTTTACACAGAATATAAAAATTTACATGTTTCTTGCGATAAATGCGTGTGTGTATGTGTGTATGTTTATTTGAATTTGTGTAACATAATTTTCTTCTTAGTTTCCTCTATTCAATTCATTTATATAATATATTGGTTGTATTTGTAGGTATGAGTGTTTATGTTGCGTATTTTACCGGAAACAGGAAATGGACATGGAAATAAACCAGGATTTTAACCAATTTCATTTGTGTTACGTTACATTAAACCCGCACCAAAAAGGACCTACTAATAGTATAGGTAATATATTTCTTCAGAATATTTTATTTTGTGTTTTCTTTTTTCATTATAAGTATTGCAAATAAAAAAAAAAAAAATCCAAATTTTTCAGAAGAAACACAAAAATCTAATTCTAATCTCATTTGGAATAAGTTTTGCTCTGCGTGTGTGCGTGCAAACTCAAAAGATGTATTAATCTATAAAAATCAATTTTCACATAAGTTATATTTTCTCACATTTTTGAAGATGATAAAATATTTTCTTTCCAATTCATATGATTATTTGGACAATTTTTTTTTTTTAAGTTTCATGTTTTTTCGATTTTTATTAGCTTTTTTAAGTAAAAGGTTGACAAATCGCATTCTATCTTACATCTTACGAAGTCCCTATATATTCTCTAAAAGCCTTTTTATCAAAAAATATATTTACGATGAAAACAATAAACGACATTTTCCGGTAAATTTGATGTCTTCTTTCATGCGAGCCTGCAAACAATTCATTTTATCGTGTTTGATTTTGGCTTTTAAATCAGATTGCGTGAAATGAAAAAAGCTAAATTATGTTGAACTAAAAAATAGTTTGCCGTTTTCGGCTGAATGATTTTTTTTATATAAATTTCATTTTCACCCACTTAAAGAGTCGGTTAAAGTACTTAAAGTCAATCGCTGACGATCTGTATTGTGAAAAATAAAGAGCTTTACTATTCTGGTCTTTATGAAATAGAAAGTAATAAAAATGAGTAAAAGTATGTCGCAGAGGATTACATATTAAGATAAATGAATACCACTTAGTTATGGTTATAGAAATAAATATCACGCAGAAATTCTATAAATTGTTATAAACACCTTTATTGATAAAATATTTTGTTATAATTATAAGTAATTAAAGTTTTATGTTTAATACAAATTTATCGTAAACAGATATTGCATCTAAAAACGTACAGTCATAATCACTTAATTGCAGGGTGTATAGTTCACTCAATTTTGAAAATTTTGTGGTGCAAAATCAATATTAAGATATTTAGTGAACTATAATATATAACTATAAGTATCTAGATCTACCCTGTTTGCATTCTGAAACTGTATGTGCTTCACTTACTGCTGAATAAAGAGTAAAACATACATTATTTCCACAAATCAGTATGATTATTATTCATATAGTTGTAAATATGATAAGGGCACTTTCAAAAAAGACGTCTGTGATTCTTATATATTTCTTAACCCCCCCATCCTTCTTCCCCTGTCTAACATTGTCCATTTTTTTTTACTTACCTCTCATAACCTTTATGTTGGTCGCATTGCATAATACACCCCATCCCCTTATAATCCGCATGTCTTTTTTATGAACGAACTCAACATTTTTCACCCAATCAAATAACTTTTGTGTTATTTATAAATAATAAACACAAAATACTCACCAACAACATTTAATCGAAACGCCATTGACATTTTTGGTTCCGTATTGACTTGACATTCGTAAATCCCTGAATCTCTTATTTGCGGAAATTTTATTTGTAATGTCCAATTTTCAGAGTTTTCTGGTCGTATTACCTAAATGAATTAAATTTAATTAGTATTTAAGTTAGATAATAATTTAAAAATAAAACATGAAATATGTTTTAATTTAAGGCAAAGTATTAAATTATTTACGAAAAGTTCTTAATATAAGCAGAGAATATATATAACAAGAAGCGCAAAAGGCGATTTTTCTTTGCCATTTCCAATATCGTATATCTCTTTCATACTCATCGAATGCCTCTATTTCCATCTCTACAAATAGAGTTATTTTAGAGGTGTTCATATGGCAAAATTTTTGTATGATATAAGTAACCAGTGCATAAATATCCGTATCTATTTGAATTGAAGTACAAGCAAGTAGTATAGCTATGTTTCGAATTTCCTATGAACTACATACATATTTTTTTTTTTTTTTAGAAATTAGTCAATACAAAAAACATATTCATAAACTATTCATAATTCTAGTTAAAAATGTGATATTTATTAACGTCTTGTTTTTTAAGATGATTTTTGTTTGTTATAATAACAATTATATATTTTTTATATTGATTATAAATTTACAACATGATAATTAATGCGTTACAATATTTTTATTGTTGTCTAATGCTGTAGTTTTAGAAATTTTAATTTTTTTTTGGTACGAGTCTGCTTTTACTTTTATTGTTCACATATATCATTTAATAGTATGTATTTTCAAACAAATTTCGTTGTAGTTCCTGAAGATAGACCATAATATGGTACCGAAACGTAGGACATAAATAAAGCATATTATTAACGATCGATAGCCTGTCTTTTCGTTGGTATTTATTCCTGACGATCAACCCTAAGATATATTATTATTATTATTAAATCAAAATAAGAAAGATATCATATTTCTTTTTTTTTAATTTTTCACAAAACTGTGTGTAAAATAGGAAAAAAAAACATCTAAATTTGAAATTTGAATGATGGAAATATTTTTTTTTAAAAAAACTCGTCGCTTCACGATGCAAAAATGTATTTAACACGTTTTTGCATTATTATGACATTTTCGTAAATATTAATACTTACGTGTTGTTGCCGCTATAAGCTCTCGAATTTACATTAAAGTATATAATTATATCATTCATATAAAGGTTTTTAATCATTCATTTTCCTTTAAAAATTTCAATATAATTATAATATATCTCACAAAAATAATTATGATAAAATTGAATTGAATTGAAAGTATATATCTAACAATAAATACATACTTCAATATAAAATGTGCGGAAAGCATTTTTTTTTCTTATGATGTCTCAAAGGATCTCAATGGGTTTAAGTCATACAACATTTTAACATAAGGTAATATAATCGTGCTAATAAAATTCGTATGTGTAAATTACATACATAAAAATCACCAATTTGTAATATATATAAGTAATGCATAATCCACTTTAGGACCACCAAACATTCTATCGTTTACCTATTTCATCCTTTTGAGCTATATCAATTCTAATCAATATAAGAACCGAGTAAGAAAAATACATATAATTTTCACATTTTTATCCTTGTGCTTTGTAAACTATTCGTAACTAATATAAAATCACGTTTTCTATTACACATTGAAATAATACCCGTGTGACTGACCTGCATTCTGATCACACCGCATTTTCATGTGTCTTAGATTTTAGTATATTGATTGATACAGAGATGAGTTTAATAATAATAATAATAAATACAATGTAATGATTATTTTGTGGAAAATTTACCTGAAATCTTTCATCAGATGTGTATGTCAAAACGCCAGCAGTCAATATATGAAGATCCCTTTTTCGAATCCAAGATACCTGAAATGAAGAAGAAGTAAATCAATCAACATTTTCAGTGTTAATAGAATAATGTCTAACAGCCCTTTTCAAATAAAGTTCTCTTATATATTTTTACTTTTTGTGATATTTTCTATGGTTGTCCAAGTGGTTATTTTTATTATACAAATTATGCTTACTAAGTTATACAATAGTATAATAAACCTTCTAAGGTATATAAAAAGAAAATATGTTTTTCTGTATTTTCTGTTTCTCTTTTCACTTTTTTTTTTGGCACCAAACATATTTGTACCCACGATGTTGAGAATATGAATACGATCGTATATGCTACGGACAGACACTATATATTTAACTCTCGTAACTAACTCTGCAAAGTGTCAGCTTTTTAATGTTGATATATTTTATCACACGCGATTAATAAAAAAAAATTACACCCTGTAGAGTTATTTAAGAGAGTTTTGTTATACCCCATTTAATCTAGTGTTTTATAATACTTATTCTAAAGAATATGTGACAGTAATTACATGAAATTTAAGTTCAAGGTTCATAAAATAAGTACTATTATAGTATAAGATTGAATGTGCATACCCCATAGGTATAGGTAATATTTAAAAATACCTTATGAATTATAAAAGTTTAAAAAAAATTTAAAGGTTTTATAATAAGGAGAACAATCTGAACTCAAAATCTTAAGTCAAACTTTTCAAAATTCGATAACTCGAAAATGTAAGTATATCACTCGCTTTAACCGTTAGGCCGTCTTGCAATCGTCGATGAAACTTTTGTCGATGAAAGAAAAAAAAAAATATACCCTATCTTAATTTTTCAAATGTACCCCTCCCTGAAATCAGAAGCGTGTGCACTAGAGTGGCCCTTATTTTAAAAAGTTCGGAATTGAGCTGATTGCGCCCCCTAGTTTTTTTCGTATGTCCTTAAAA
>JAABKK020040580.1:22920-39178 GCA_011634745.2 Catotricha subobsoleta | reverse complement strand
TGAACATATCCCGTATAAAAAGTTATTAGGCAACCTCTAAAATATATGCGTTGTCATAGTTATAAAATGTATATAAAATTATTATTAACTATATCTAAATGTTATTAAAACTAAAATCGTTTACTTTAATATACAGAATAAAATGTTACGTTTTTAACCACAGTAAAAATGGATAACATACTAAAACAAACAAACAAACAAACAAAAAAATCTGGACATAAATTTTAATGAACTATTTTAGCTCTTAAAATCAAAATATTTGCATCATATTTAAAACAAAGAATCATTTATTTTATTCAACAAGAATAAACTGTGATTTAGTTAATAATAATTTTTGCATGATATTTTATTAAATGGAAAAATATCACATTTCAATATATTTGTTATGGCTATTGCGCGCATATACTTATAAGAAATATTATATAATACTGTATCATCATAAGCCGAGTTTTTGATTTAAAAAAAAATATTATGCCATTAACAGGTAGATAATATTAATGAGCTTAACAATAATTGGTTGAGAGCAATATAATGTTTTATGTGATATTTTTGAAAATCGCGATATATTGATACAACTTATAAGTGTACAATGTTTTTCTTAGTAATCTAAATTTGCAAATGATTCATTATTCAAAATTCTTTCTTCATAAAATATACTTAAATCCATTCTTCATGATTGCTTTCATCACATTCCTAAACTTAACTCTTATACATAAAAATATATATATATATATTATATATATTTTCTTTTTTAATGATGATACATCTCATAAGCGATGATGATTTTATTTTACGAAAAATAAAAAAAAAATTACAAATACGTTCCATTATTTATAAATCGGTCCGGTATTATTATGGCGTTAATAGATTATTCTGAATAAGAAAATTTATAGAATACAAGCGGATTTTAAAAAAACAATGTAAATGTTCACAAATATTAATCGATAAAGAGAAAGAAATATCTTCTTTTTATTTTTGTTATGCTAAAAATAGATTATTAAAAATAATTTACTTACATTTGATTATAGTAGTAATGTACATGTGCAATGTAACAAATATGCATTGTAGTATTTTTGTGAAGATGTCGAAAATATTCATATTATATGCAATGAATTCTATTCGCAAAAGAAACCCGACAAATGCTTTTGGAATGAAACTATATAAATAAGTAAATATCACCCTAACTGTTGGTTTATATGCGATAACATGCAAAACTTGACTGGACATATTCTCTTTTATATCATTTAAACAATGTCTTATATTAAATAAACATGCACTTTTACGTATAAAAATACATACTGATGTGTCTGTTTTTTTTTTTTCGTTTGTTTGTTTGGCTTTATTTAAAATGCTAAAACTCGAGTTGAAAGGTATGTTTTATATAATCAAATATAGCTAACGACCGAGTCTAATATATTTATATTTTTGTGTGGTAAATAAAGCAAAGTACATACAATATTAGTAAAACATATGCATGTAATGTATGTGTGCTGTATGCAATGCCTGAAATATTGCATTTACTTGTCTTCGGGCTCAATTTTCTGTTAACTGCATTTGTACATTGTACATTGTGTGCATATAACTTTAATATATCAAATGTTTTGGTTTTAATGTTACAAATGAAAGAACATTTTTATTTTTGATGTCATTTTGGGATTCAATCACTTAAATGTCCGCTTGATTTTTAGTCATGTCTTCTGAAAATAATTTTACAATTCAAAACGATAAAAGTTATTACTTGCAAAATAAGAATGGCTCTTAAATTATAACGCATACAGAGGTACCTCTGATCTCACATGTGCCAATTTTTGTTAAAATAGCTTTGAAATTACAAATAGTAAGTGTATAACAACAATATTTTTCGTATAGCAAATATATATTAGCTTTAGCCAACAAAAAAAAAAGAAATTGTAGAATTTTGAAAATTGCCCTAAGCATAATATGCTTTGAGAGATCATTAAATTTGATTGTTCCTAAGAAATACAAATGGTAGCGTGCCTATAATTACCTAAACCACTGAAAAAAAATGACATTATTCAACGTATTTTTTTTTTCTTTATCATTTTGAAATACGTGTGTCTTGTGTTTATTTATTTGTTATAACTTATTTCTGTCTACACACGTACACTTTACAAAACCTATTCTAGGCATTATATTACGTATGATATAAAAAAAAAATCATATATTGTATAAGTTCTAAATGATAAATATCAATACTTTCTATTTACCTATTCACTGAAATTAATTCAAATCAATAATGATCACCGTCAGATTTGAACAATTTTGTAAAATTGCCAGTATTTTCAATAAAAAAGAAAAAACAAAATTCACAATAAAAAAGAACAAACACACAATTGAAGAAAAGAAGAAAAAAAAAAAGAAAAGAAAAAAAAGAATATAAAAATAAATTACTAAAATGTTATAAAATCACACAAATTCTTTTCCAAAACCTGCTATTTGAACATATCTTTAGGTTTCTGTATCAAAAAACATAAAATTATATATATGATTTTATATAATTCGATACCAATGGTTTGGAAAAGAGTTGCGTTTGTTGTTTTAAACATTTTTTTTTTATTTTGACTTATTTTGATTTTAAAATGAGTCTACCAAACGAAATGATAATAATATATATGAGGTCTAAGACGACGATGCCAGTTTTAAATTTTATCAGAAAAATATTGATTCAAAGAATTGATTCAAATATTTTTGGTTGGTTTTAATAATTATATGCACCATAATATAGAAAACTACACGTAAAAGATTAACAAGTTATAATAAACAATTTATGAGTGGAGTTGTAAAGTCTAAGTAGACCAAACTTATGTAGGTGGACCAAGCAATTTATATTTTAAGTGGAATAAAGATGGTATATATGATCGACTATATAGAGAAGTAAAAAATATCATAATTCAGAAAAGTATTTACAAACAAAATATTTAATAAATATGTACTCTGTGATAAGATTATAAATTAAAATATTTCCAACTATATAGCGTGTAATTTGTTATATTTATTCATCGGGTCACCGTACATCATATAATCAGAAAATTAGAATTAATAAAAAAAAAAACATACCTATGCTAATTGTCTATCAATAAAATTTGAAATATATATTGTGGCAAAGAGAAAAAAATATTTTGAATATTCTCCAATTCAATATACTTAATTGTAATATTTAATGGTTACATGATGATTTAAAATGTATGTCGCGGTATTTGAGTTAAAGAAAAACAACCGAATTATTTTTGAAGTGTTGATATAATTAATCATTAAGCATGTAAGCCTTTGACAGCTTCAGGCAGATATTTTATATTATATATTAAATCATATTATAAATACCAACATATATACGAGGTATAAGTGTATGGTCAATGTTCAATAATTAAGGTAGTTAGTTGTTTAGGAATTTATATTGTATATACACGTATTATTTGTGATGCCATAAACATTTTTATGTTATTTACTTTACGAAGATTGTTATTAAATTAAAGAAGTACAGATAATATATTAAGTATTTCTAGATATTTTACACAGTCAAAGTATCTTTACAGATGCTTAATAATAGCTTATACTAATACGATAGTGATGGACTAGTACATATATTGTCGTTTAAGTACAGGTACTCTAGTCTCATATTTCTGCACTGTTAATTCTTAATTGAAAACATTTTCTTCAGATATTTGAAAAATGTACTGCACTACCCTCTATTTTATGAAGTGGCCGTACATTTTTTGTCGTTTATTATTTATTATATATTATTATGATATAGATAGTTACATATTACTGATACTAAATAAATGCAGAATATCATAAACGATAAGCAATTAAAGTCAAAATTGTTATTTATTTTTTTGTGTTGGTATGGAATGTATGGACGTATGATATTAATTTTAAGAAAGTACTCCCTGTGCTGATAAAATGTACTCCAGTGCCAGTCCATGTTTTTTTCTTTTTTTCTGATGATCAAAAATGGATAGTTTTTGAACAATTGACCCTGAAGATAGCTCTCAAACGAAAAACTACCATATAATAAAATAATCACCTGATTATTAGCAATAACTCGTAAAAAAAACTTTTTTCAAAATTAAAAAAAAAAACAAAAAAAAATAATATAAAAATTATTCATTCCAAAATTAATAATAATAATATTTTTTTCAATATCAAAAAATCAAAACTTTGTCAATTTTGCGCACGGTCTTGAAAACACCTACAAGGCTGAAAATTCACATACGAACATTTCAGACCAAATCTGATTTTTCTATTAACAGTATTCTGGAAAATTCGAATTTCGATTTTTTTCCATACAAAAAATTGCCACCCTAATATATATTCTTCATTTCGACATCTTCCTTTCGTAAATTAACATTATTCATTCATTAATAAAAAATGTGTGTGTGCAAAATTTTTCTTAATATACCTTCGATATCAATATGCCAAGTAAAAGCAATAACAAACAGAGAAAAATATATAAAAATATCTATCATATATAAATATACATACATAATAGTAATAGATAATACCCTTATATTCCGATACCTACACTTACACATTTAAAATCTATATTTCTTGTACCTAAGTTAAAAACCCTTTTGTATTCATTTTATTTTAAAATATGTATATTTGCTTATATATAAATTTATATTTAATTCTTTCGAAAGAAACCTTTATTACTAATTTCAATTCAAAATTACCTCAATCTAGTTATATGGAAATGGTTTCTTATTTCATCAGCAGCAAAAACTCATTCAAAACTTTGATTACACTCAGGTAACATAATTATGTCTAAAAAGTAAAAAAAAGAAAAAAGAAAAAAAAATTATAATAAAGGAACAAGAAACGAAAAGAGAAAAAAAGATCTTTTGATCAAGAACACATTATAAAACTCAACGTTTATGACGAAAATCATATACGTATCGGTATACCGGCGTACCGTACAATATACATTATACATTTGTGTATACTTATAAAATATTACCATGCAAAAGCAACAAGCAAAAAAAAAAGAAAAAACCATGTGTCCTTGTATCGAGTTGTTCAGGTGTATTATTATCTTAAGAAATAATTGGTATATATGATGGTGCGCGGTGATCATCCCGCGTTTTTTTTTTTTTTTTAGTTTTTTTAGTAATATCATGTATTGCGCTACGGCTACCTAATATTTAATATTGTATGTGTAACGTAATATAAAAATTATACGCCGCTAAATATATTTTTAATAAATAATAATGCATGCGAGAGTTGATGAGAGAAAATACCAACTGAATCGCTAAAAAAGTAATTTTATTTTTTTATCAAAACGTTATATCCAAATGTGTTTAATATAAAAATAAATATATATAATATAGCAAGTCACCATTCGCGCCATGTGGTTACATGCTCAAATGATGATAATGATCATGTAACTAGATTCAGAAAACTAAACAATGCTATAGCTATTTGTAATACATTAGATTTTATATTCATGTTGATATCTACTTAATGCCAACAGTTCATATTCTCTTTATTTTTTTATTTTTTTTTTAAATTGTAAATAAATCTACGAGCCTTATTCCAACCTTAATATCTTTTCGAATAGGTAAAATTAATTTTGGTACCTCTTGATCGCAATAAAATAACCTTTATGAATTAATACAAATTGAATAGAAAAAACATTGACGCCTAAAATATTTTCTATACTGATGATGCCTTCATATGATACTTATTTATATGTTTTACATATTAAATCATAATACGCTACCAACATTCTTATATATTTTTTATTTACATATTATATATATTTATTTTTTTCATAATTAAGAAAGAAAAAAAAAAAAAACCAAAAGCACAGAAAAATTATAATAAAATACAATAAAACTAAATTAATAAATTCTTTCAACAAATTAAGATAATAACAAACTTCAATATAAGATTTGATTATTATATAGAATCATTATGTTAAGAGAAGTTAAATAAAAAAAAAAAAAAAAAAAAAACGGTGATTTTTGCTTGGTGGTCCTCTATTTAAAATGCAACAAATTAGCATAAATCCTCAAATAAATATTAACTAAGAATGTGTATTATAAAGCTGTTACACGGATGTGGTGACATATTTTTCAATCATCACGATTACTATGATTATAATATAGATTTGAATTTAATTAAACTTGAAGAGGTCATTTAAATCTTATTGATTTTTATTAATGTTTCTCTATATATTATATAAATATATATATATATATTTACTGATAAGAATATTGTGGTGACGAACGCTACATATATATATGCAACAAAGAGCAGTATCCTATATATAAACAATCGACGATTTACTTAATTCATATACATACATATAGTTATTATTATATTTGTGTAATTTTCATATTTATGGACATTTCCGTCCATATTTGTGCTATTTATATGTACACACATTTTTTTTTTTTAATTTTTTTACGTTTTTGCTTAATGTCTTTATAATATTATTTTTTCGTCTATTATAAATCTGATAAAAGTATAATGAATTTTGTTTTATAGAATAATGCCAATGATTAAAAATTTAATGATCCTAATTATATTTTATGATTTCTTTTGTTTGCAATAAATTACAATAATTTTGTATTTCAAAATCGTAAATCAATTTTTGGAAAATTAATGAAATTATTACATTAAACAAAGCGATTTTTTTTTGACCATTTGAGTACCTTGACCGCGAGTTCATCATAATTATTTAGCGATAAAAAAAATTAAATAAAATGAAACTACTGCGCAGTAAAAAAAAATATACATTTTTTTTTTCAAGATATTCGACATAATAAATATTCTCACAAGTTGTGTTTTGTGTTTTTTGTTTATTCTTTTTACCTCACGGGGAAAAATATTATTTTGTTATACGAAAACAAAGTAGCAATGGATAAAATGCAACTTTCACTGTACATATTTTACTCTAAGCTTATTATTTAAAGTGAATTTATAAATATGGAAATCTGTGAAGCATAAGTAAATCCAATCAGCATTAAACATTTCATAAAATAGAAAACATAAATGAATAGTAAAATTATTCAAATATGTCCCGATAAGCATATTTTTACGCTGATTTGATACTAATCTCTATCTGTTATCTAGTGGTACCGTTATTATTATTACGGTGGATTTTATAATGAAACACCGTGATATCAACAAAGTATATTTTACGAATTATATTTTGCCATGATTCGTGATCGCAAAATACTATCACCAAAGTGTGCTCACGATAATTAACAGAACTAATGTTTATTGGGTTTGATCCTATTACTTCGGAATCACATTTATGTCATTATGTTCTTCTGTCATTTAGAAGATCAAAAATGAATTCCGTTATAAATATATATATATATATATATATATATATAATCATTTCATTTAATATACTTATAAATTATTTAATCTACAATCTAGGATTCGAATCTGATTGAAATTTTAGAGCGCCATATATAAATTTTGCATTTCGATTTTCAGAGCATTTCAAATTTTGGAGAATTTGATTTTGTGAGCGTCTATTGCGTATAAAAAGAGAAGAAAATCTATAGGTATGCGAACCTATGACAAATTCATTTTAAGAGTTTTGAAAAAAATAATTTAATTTTTTCAAATTCACGAATATTTATACCACAAAAAGAGTTCTCAAATATTTTCTAAAAACTTCACAAAATGCAAAAAATATTTCATATCTTACAAAATCCAGTTTTCTAATAATATGTATATTAAATAAATATTTTACATATATTATTAATATTATTATTATTTTTATTTTTTTTAATATATGCCTATATAGAGATGGCTAACTATATGGCTATATGGTTTGTCTTATGGCTGGTTGGTTTGGTTTTTATAAAATATATAATTTTGAATTGAAATATATTTTTCGTTTTCATGGTAATGACCCATCTATAGGTCTCTTAATTACTATCTACATAAAGACTCCAACGTATTTTAAAATGCAAATCAAAATAAGTTATGAATATTGTTTAGTTTATTCGTTGTCGTTGGGCTGCGGTTAAGAATTTATATGAGTGTTTTGTATATATTTACTATTTGCTACATTATCTTTAATGCTCAGGTACATATAAACTGCCTATATATCATAATTTTATTGTAACTAGCTTTTCTTCTTTTTTTTTTTAAAAAAATTGATTTCACAAACTAATGATATCTTCTTTTCTTTTCATAATTGCAGGTACGTTTATTTTAATAAAGTATTATTCAGATGAGAAAGTGTCACTTGTTACAAGGTAAGTTTGACAAATTTTAATAATAAAGTTAAATTTTGTAAAGGTAAATAAGAAAATAGTCTACATTTTCTCGTTTTAACCTCCTAAAGATTTGTTTTTTGTCAGTAAATTAACTGCATTAACAAATGCAATTATCGTTCTCGAATAAATTTTGGATGTTGATGATGACGAGTAATGTTACCTACAAGACATTGTTGCATTTATCATAATTTTAATGGAATATATTGCGGTATGAAAACATGAATGTCAAAAATTTAAATTTAATTTATATATTTTCGATATTTTATTAGTCTTTTACACCTTTAAATACATGAACGCCCATATAACGTATTTAAATTTAGATTTGATTTCTTTGTTGTGTGTGGTAATATACGGAAACTTAAAAGTATGGTTTATGATTTCGCTGTGGTATTCTGTTTCGCAAAGACTTTAAAAGCATTTTTTATTATTATTATTATTATTATTTTTTTTTTTGCAGAAAATCAATAAATTACACTTTTTTTCTCTGATTTAGGGTTAAGAATATTTTACTTTTTACACAGATGTATTTCTTTTCGTTTATTTATCTGTACCGATACAGGCACAGGCATAAATTATAATAATTGTAATATTTAAGGAGAATATTTTAAATTTCATATGTAATTATTTATTGCGGCGATTTTGTAAATATCCATTTTTTTTTGTATTCTTTGCTTTTAATGATAGAGATTATTGAAATGCAATATTTCACACAATAAAATATCAACTTTAAATATTTGGTTGTGTCAATAAATTAATAAGATTAACTTATTATAAAAAAAAAGAAGAAAAACGACACAAAACAATGCACAGAAAATCATTACCTAAAGAAGAAAAAAATCGTTGAATTTAATTCCATTTATAAAATATGTTTGCAGTATGCGAATACTCTCGTCCCATTCCTGCGGATGACTAATGCATACATACATTTCATTTCTTATAATACTCCTTAAGCGGCTAACATAACATAAAGTTCAATATGTTGGATATTTGTTTATATTTAAATTGCAATAATATTAGATGTGTTGGCGTACTTGTCTTTCAACCGAAGGACAAGTATAAGTTGCTTTTTAATGGTCTTATTCAGATATTCTAATGATCTCTTCTACTAGACTTTATGCAAATGACTATGTTTTAAATGGTGCAAACAGAAAAAAAAACACACACACACACACACAATTTATTCATTAAGTCACAATTTTAAGTCACAATTTTAAGAATAAACAAAAGACATAATTGTTCATATGGTTTATTAGCAATTTTTCTATCTTGGATAACTGGATGGTAATGTTTTGTTCAAATAAATAATCCAATTATTTTAATAAAATCAATTACTTACTTATTTTCTATGCACTGGAACGCTTAAATGTATCTTTAAAATGCTCGGTTTATTTAAGTTAATTCATTTTATTTATTTATTATTCGCTTACAACCAATTCAAGCTACATAGATATTCTTGTGTTTATTATTACCATTATTATTATTTTTTTTGATTATTTAAAATATAATTTGGAAATAAATATCCAATAATTTAATACTATGTATATTAGAAATACATTAATACAAGACATTTTGTTTCTTTCACAAAAAATTGGAAATGAAAACGTTCTTTTATTTGCTTATTTTTTGTATGGAAATTGTATAACTAATAAACTGTATATTGCCAGATGGAGAATAATTTTTAGAATCTTTTAAAAAGGGGTTTTTTAAATTTAGTTGTGTTTTTTTGTTTGCTCAGATATAACACTCGTTATATTTTGCCAAAGGCATTAAAAATGATTTCAGCGTTCACAACAATTTAAATTACTCATGCAAATCACCTTAAATTTTATCTAGTTTAACATAAATTTGTATGTTTATGAGTTGAGCCTGATGAGTAAATTAATATGTTTTTTAAATCTTCAAATTCAATTCAAACTAAATAAATATGGCAAAAATATATGTTTGAATTTCGCATATATATAGCTAAAAACATATTTCAAATAAATAAAGCTTTTTGTTTGTATTATGTTTTGGCGGACATGGATCATCGATAGATTAAGCTCAATTAAAAATGTCAAGTGTTTGGTCTCATATAGCTTAAGTTCTGTGATATTTCAACTATGTGACGAATGTTTTATTTTGGACCATACGGTAAACGCATAAATAGGTTGTGTTCTTGGTTCATGACTTTTTGCTTAGTAAAAATTTAGCTTGCCAATCGCAGCTGTAGTTTTATTTTTTATGTCATTTTATAAGAAACTTAAGTACAAATAAATAAGAAAATAGTTATTCATATTTATGATTTCATATTTTTTTGCTATTTATGTGAATTAAGTGGATTTATTTAAAAATATGTGTTGATTGATTTCAACTGGAACGCAACAATAAACAATAATATGAAAAATTAGTTTTTAGCTACAGATTATAAGATGTTCGGATTTATTTGTAACAACACCATTTATATTAATTTTTAAAAGAATTTCTGTATATTTGGTTTTGACAGTTTTTCTTTATGGTTATCTTCCGAAATAATTCTTTATGCAGATATAGTTTTTTTTTGTTTTTTGTTTTTTCGTACCACTTTCGAGTTCAATGTCAGCATAAACTTTATAGTTTATTTCAACGTTTTCTTATTTAGTTTCGTTATTATAATATGCATTTAACAACCATTTTTCCTTTGGGCAATTTTTTTTATTTTAAATAAAAATTCAACCAAATCCTCTGACAGTTTCTTAAACTGTGCACAAGACTTATAATCTGCATGAACATTAAAAATCAAATCCACTTTGTCTTGTCAGATTTTGTGCCATTCCAGTTATTATTGGCGAAATACTTTTCGTTTATAATTTTGTGTTGAATTGAGGAAATGGTGTAAAGTCTTCATTCATTAGGCGAACTGTTTTGAAACTTTTAGGGTATTTTATAGTACATTTAATATCTATTATATTTGAGTCATAAAAAATATTTAAGATCTGCAATGCTAAGCTATCGTTTTGTCTTCATGTAAGGTTTAATTTAATTATACTTATAGGTATGATAAAATGTATGAAATTGAAAGACAATCGCATTTAAATTTAAATTTAAAATAAACTTTTTCTTAATCCTTTAACCTGCAATCGGTTCCACTGAGAATATAGGTGAACAAATTAAGGTATAATTTATTTTCCCATCATTATATATTATATAAATTACTTTAAATATTTTAGAATTAATTTGCATGGCAAGAGAAAAATAAGTTTAGATGTTTAGATTTAACAAAGACAAATTTTCACTTCATTTTTCTTAGGATAACTTAATTTTTAGACAGAATATTCGGTGTTAAAAATTATATTATAAGTTCAGATATTAGTTGATTTTTGGTCAGAGTTTAAAAAGGAAAGATTTCAGATGTAAAGGAAACAAATTATTTGTGTTTGTGAAGAAATTAAAAATTGTCAGCAAAAAAAATATCAATCTTGAGCAGCTACAATGAAACAACTTATGCCAGGCAGTTTGAATAAATAAAAAAAAAAAGAGTTTTTATTCCTATTAGCCAAATACTATTAGATAAAATTCAATTCTATTAGGTAATAGCTATTATTTATAGTATAGTATATATATAAAAAAAAAAAAAATACAAATCAATGAATTATAAGAATGCAATAAAATTATATAATTATGGGAACTCAGCTTCTTAATTGATTACATTACAATATAAATTATAATAGATTTCACTATCAAATAATTAAACGAATAATATATATTATAAACTATATAAGCAATAAAGTAGACACCAAATTGTATATTTAAACTTCATTTAGCTTCTCTTCTTTTTTTCTTTTTTGTATTTATTCTTTCCGACAATAAATATTACGGTAGAAAATTTTGTTTTTTTAATTACTTAAAGCTAAATTATTGATGAAGATACCGATATAAATAAACCAAGGTTGATTATAGATTTTTCATTACGATTGGGGTTTATTCATTTATCGTATATATTATTTTGAGGCGGGATCCTAATTTCCCATCATTTATATTGCATACATACTATATAACCGGGGGCACCGGCCTTAAGATTACCTCACCTTTTTATATATCAATATAAGAGTACAAAAAACATGAACAGCGCACACTTACACATATTATACATATTCTATAGATATATGTATTGTATTTAACTACATTAATTAAAACAAGAATCTAAACGACCAATTTCTGCGTAACATTTTGCGTACCTATACGATAAATATATACCAACAGTTCGAGTTCGACAGCTACACATGGTGTTGTGAAGGTAAATACGTTGTTATATATAGATAGATAGCTAAAGCCTTTGTGTATAATATAACAATAAAAGTAATAATAATATGAATCTTTGGTGTCTTTACATTATCGTTTTTTTTTTTTTTAGTGATTTCTTTCGATATAGTTCTAAAAAAACGTTGGTATATAAGTACTTATATTATTGGTAAATAATTATGTGAGTTTCTATATTGCATGGATATTTGTAATAATAATGCTAGATTGTGTGGAAAATGTTTAAAACAAAATCTACATATATTTAATTTTTTTCTTTTTTTTTCGTATTGTATAAAAACAACAAACCCAACATATTACGTATGTGTGATTAAATCTGTGAATCTTGTTTTCTCTTTTATAGACATTATAGGTATATGTTATATTCTGAATAGGGTGTACCAAAATGAAAAATGGTATATTTAATTAAGAAAAGAAATAAAATAATAATAATAATAATAATAATAATAATTTGTCAATCAAATTCGTTTATCGTGATTATTAAGGTAAGTATAATCCGAAGAAAATTTGAGAGCACCCTATTCACATATGTATGTATTGTGCATAATTCTTTTATTAATAACATTTTCAAATAACACACTACATTCCAATCTACTGGACCCAAACGATATTTGTCTACTATAATATTGTAATCCCATATGTACATATAGAACTAAAAGATATTGACAGTAGACAGCATTGATATTTTTTTCTTTTCAAATATATTCTCTTTTTTTTTTTTAAAGCAAACATGTTTTATTTAATACTGAGGATAAGCTATACTTATGCTCCACTTCTCTTTTAATTAATATTTAAAGCTAAACCAGGAATTTATATATTTTTTTTTTTTTTAAAGAGAGTGAAATAAAAATGTGAGCAATTGTTTGTATTTAAAGCTTCTTTTTTGGTTGGGTGTTGTTGTTGTTGTTGTTGTTGTTTGATTTGAATGACATATGCTGTCATAAATTATTGGTGAATAATATTTTAAGCTGTAGGTAGATAGTAGAGATACATGTGAATGTAATAGAAAGCGCTTCACATAATGCGCTGTGTTTAATCTGTCATGACTTATAAAAGTGTAAATTTAATTTAAATGTGGTGTAATATAGATATAATCAATCTTCATAGGCGAGATACTGTTAATTAACCTCAAAAATGTTTAATATTTATTTTAAATTAAAAACAAAAAAGAAACCTAATTGCCTACTAGAGGGGCCTTATTTTTCGATTTTTTTTTTTTTTCAAAATCATACAAACATAAGTATATTATTATATTCTAACGTTTATTTGAGTTTTTTGTTATAATTCTCTATTAAACATTTAATATTTATTAGTATTTAAATATAACCGGCTTAAGTCACGCAGAATAATACTTACCAGTAATTTCTTTAAAAGAGCTATTAGCACCTTCCTAAATAAATACGTTTTTTTATTTTTTCATTTTACTTTTTATACCAAAATTTTAAAGTTAGCTACCAATTTCCTGTTAAACTTACCAGATTTTTTCGTTTCATAATTAAAAAAAGAAAGAAAAGAAAAAGCATAATACATAATATGAAACAAACTGCAACTGAATGATGTACTATCTGGGAATTGTGGATTTAAAGAAGAAAAAAAAATAATAATAAATTAATAATAATAAGTAAATAGGTAATAATAATCAAAGAATGCCGCTTTTATATATTTCTCCAAATATCCAAAATGGATAAATTTGTATTATCAATAGTTATTAAATATAATGTTATATATAATATTGTATATTATTCTCCTTTAAACAACTCATCATCCATAGAAAGTACAAAATATTTTCGAATAGACATTAAAGGAATTGCCATGTACCAAACACACATTACTAAAATATCGAAAAAAAAGAACAAGAAATAACAAAAATAAAAAATTGACGGTATATATTGTGACTGTGAGATACATTAAATGTTTATACATATTATATTAGGTATATATAAAATATTGTTTGTGAATATAAGTAGGTATATTTTACATGCTATGGGTTTTTAATGCATTTGTTTTGTTAATAGCTTTGTACGGAATTTAAAGAAAATACTAAGTGCATTTATATCGACATAAAGAAAATGTGTCGAATTCACTATATAATATAAGCATCGAAGCACAATGAAAAGGCATTTTTAAATACATACTTATAAAAAAAAACAACGCAAATAAGTTTAGAAAACGAAATTTTCGAATTATTTTATTCATTTTAAATACCATTTGATGTGTCGAATCGAGTATTAAAATCACTATAAATAGTACACTTACAATATCTTAGTGCACATTTAATTCATATAGTTTTAAATAATATAAGTAATACAGTTAATGTATGTCATTCTTAATTCTTCTTTCTCAAACAAACGCAAACCTATATTAAAGTTTATTCATATTTAATATTTGAAACAATTCATTATTATTACAATCCGTAATATTTAAATGGTATATTAATAATATGCACACCACATCAACCCACTTGTATAAACCATATTTATTCTACATTACAGCTTTCATTTCAAAACGAAATTCGACAAACATAAATAACTGCGCTTAAGTGTTTATATATAAATACTTACATATTATATGTAATATAATATTCAAACGATCCTGCTTTTTAATAGAATCAATTAGTCAAAACCACCTTAGAGTGCGAGTTTACATATTGCTGGGCGGTAATGCAAATAATTTTTGCACACACAAAAATAAACCAATTACCAATACCTAATTTCAAAAAAATAAAAAGAAAAAAACGATAAAGAAAAAGAAAAGAAAAAAGTGAAGCAAAATAAGAACAAGAAATTCATTAAGTCAAATATTATATAATATTATATTGCAAGAATGAAATAAAAAGAAGCAGCGGTAAGGAAATCCATTTATTTTCATCGAATAATAATAAATGCAGGCGAAGCATTAGCATCCTCGTAATATATTAGATAGAACATTGAACGTATATATAGGAAGACTTACAAATAAATAAATATCTATCAATACGAAATCAATTTATTGAAAATTAAATTTAATTGTAAAAGCTAGAAACGTGATCGTGTAATTAAAGTGTTGGGCGTGAACAAAAAAACAAAAAAAAAACATGATCGAAATTTATCGACACAGAGACATAGCTAAGCTATGAATCAACTATCTAACTATGTGTATTCTAAATAAAAAAAAAAAAAAACTTTTAAACTTAACTTCTAGTAATAATTGCAGGTAATTTTTTTATAATCAAGAAAGAATATATATGAATGAGCCTTATGAACTATTTTGAAGTAATTTAAATTCAATAATATGTAAAAGCCAATTTCTTTGATATAATGAAATTACGGGTTACTCTAATTAATTACTTACAATTATAACACATCCAGATAGACATTTCATCTAAATAATAACATATTCAGTGAACATTGATGCCAATCTCATTTAAAAAAATCATTTTTCTTAATCGAGATTTAGTCCGCTTTGTTATGATGAATATAAAATTCCTTTTCAAAATGAAATGAGCATACAACAAACAAACTTTTTATAATTTAATTTAATTAATATTGGCGGGAATGCTCATACATGTCCTATAAACAAGTCAAAGTTATTTATATTTAATTATTTTTTGAAGAAATATAATTATTTAAAACAAAAAGCACTAATGTATTTGATATGCATTCGCCTTTCATTTTGAATAATATCTCTGCTCTGTTCTTCTGTCTATATATTATTTATAAAAACATTACTTATGTGATCTT
>JAABKK020040580.1:0-17574 GCA_011634745.2 Catotricha subobsoleta | reverse complement strand
TTTTTTTACTTTTAAATTCAACACTAATTTAACTCAATTAACTAGAATCTAATTAATTAATTTTCAAACTTTGTTTTTCATCATGCATATTAAAATTTTGACTAGAAATTAATCATTTTTTGTAGTAAAAATAAATATTTATATGAAAATTGTAAGAATGCAAGTAAAAACCAAATATGTTATCAAGGAAAACAGAATATTTGATATGTTTATGCACTACAACTACATGTGAAACATGGAAGTGCATTATATTTTTGATTTTTTTTTTGTATGTCCCTCTCCCTATTCTCGGGAACTATAGTGGCCGGATGAAGATGATACTTATATCTTCCACACCTTACGAGAATCTTCCACACCATATGAAAATCTTTTTATGCGCAAGATTTTTCTAAGATGTGAAAGATGTGACCGAATCTGATTTTGACCCCAAGGTTGTGGCCACAGGTCAAAAGTAAAAAAAATGTTTTTTTAATTTTCTATGGAGTTATTAAATAATAAAATCACTATAACAATTTACATGTAGATGTTGAGCATATTCCAATAGTTAATATAGTATTTCTTTTCTTTTGTTTTAATTTAATGTTATTGAAAAAGCAAATAGTACTACTTAAAACTTAAAAACTACTGGTATCTGTCATAATTTTACAATTCGAACAAATTTTGCTTATTAATTCATGAATATTAATTAAGAACTTCGTATTTCCATCATCACTACCACTCAATGTGTGAATTAAAATATATTTTTCATTGATATAATTACAATTAAATTGAATAAAGGTGGAATCCTCTAGAAATATTTTATCCTGCTAAATATTTTCAGCCAATTATCATCATAGCCTGCATAAACTATCTCTATAAATAAATATACCTAAAAGGTATTATCATAAAAACTAATCAAATCAGTATCGTTCTTCATTGCATTAATACAGGAACGTTGTTTGTAAATATAATCTCTTTAAACCTATCTAGATATTATAATGAGAATATGAAATGTGGATGAGAATTCCATTTTTTTTTTTTTTTTTTAATATACGTACTGGTTCATTACAATATCTGAAATTAATTTTAATAATCTTTTTTAAGTAGCACATTTTATCATCTTTGCATTTGCAGTGTAAACGCAAAAGAAATTAAAGTCTTACACACTCAAAAAAAAAGGGGAAAAACAAAGTTCAATTATATCTTCTACCCGATAAATATCGATGGTTCAGCCATTTTAATTTTCAGCTTTACCACCAGCCCATACAATTAAAGCTCATTGAAGTTGATTGGTTCTTCATCTTATATCTTTTTCATATCTTTTTGCAATATGCATAAACGTATTATGTTGAATATTTTTTTTTTTTTTTGCATAAACCGCTTATATTAATATATTGTGTGTATGATGTATATTATATACATTGTATAATAAATACATATGTCCATTATTATGTTAACAATTATAGACGTAATTATTTTATTTCAGAATAAGGTATTTTTAATAGATTCATTTGTTTTATTATGAAATGTATAAATTTTCTTTGTTGCTGAAATTAACCAGAAATAATTATTTTCTGAAATTGAAAATACAATTAGAACTATTTATGTTCACGTTTCCGTTACTTTAAGTTTATTTGACAAGTATTTATAAAACTAAAGAGCACCACTGAATATTCTAAGTGACTTAACTTTATTTTATTATAATAAAACCTTTTTTTCTTCAATTTCAATAAAAACGTATTCCGGTTTTCTCCATAAAATGTTATTTTCACTCAATAAGACAAAATCACCCAGATAAAATTCTATATATATATAATATACATATATACATATATTTATATATATATTTAATTTCTTTTACGTTTAAATGTAACCATGGAAAAATAATTAAAGAATTCATCGCAAATCAAACTTAAACACCTATTCATCAGAATCTATAAAAATATTGCAATATAGAAATGAGTAAATTAAGATTTCAAAAAATCATGTTATGCTTTTCATGATATTATTTATCCATTCAAGCTTTCGTATATGCTTATACGCTATCGAGTATTATATGATCGCATTCTATTCTATATTCCAACCAACCACTTCAACATTATATAATAAAAAAAATTGCGATAAAAAGCAATTGGTTTTAGTTGCACGTTTAAAAGTCAGTTCAGAAAGTAGCGGCAAATAAATAATAAAAAAAATATATAAATGAAAAAAATATAACCATCAACTTATAGATCGTGAATAAAAAATTAACAGCAATAAATGTTTTTGTATGTCTCAAGGAAAATTGAAAACAATAAAAGTAGAATTAACCCAATAATATACAATTACTTATAGCGCATTTCTGAATTGTATGTTAGTTGTACAGTGAGCGAGTAATATATTGGATTGAATTGAAAAAAAAAAGAAAAAAAAATATATACTTTGCGTAAATGTACAAATTCTACATTAAAATAACATTTTAACATTTTAGTTTAAAATAATATTAAATGATCAACAACAACTGTTCAGTCATTATAACATGTAAACGTATCATTGATATTTTTATACATATATATATATTTATATATGGACACTATAGGGCCCGTCATAAAAAAAAATCTTGGATTTTTGGTCTTACCCTTTTTTTTTAGAATTTATAGTAGAAAACTTATGCCAGAATTTAAGATTAAAAAAAAAAAATTAAAAGTCACTAAGGCGATCCAAAGTTTTGATAACATGAGCTTTGGAGTAAATCACTATTCTTCAATACATCTTATTTTAGGGGGTAATCGGAGAGGGTGGGTTTGCATAATCGACATCCCCTTGACATAACGAATATTTCATCTGAAGACACCCACTCTCTTGGATCAACCGTTGAGGTACAATATTTAGATTTCTATGGCAGAGATAAGTCGGGTATCCGGAATACCGAAATTTTCGGTTCGGATTGGACCCGAACTTGTCGGGTCAGCTCGGGCCATATCCGATATTTCGGGTCGGCTCGGGGCAAACCCGAGATTTTGGGTCGGTTCGAGTTGAACGGGTCAGCTCGGGTCAAACAGAGACCTCTAATTTTTTTTTTTTAATGTTAAATTCTGGCATAAGTTTTCTAGTATAAATTCTAACAAAAAAAATGGGTAAGACCAAAAATCCAAGATTTTTTTTTGTTAAGGGCCATAATGGACACAAGATATTATTACATATCTGCATTGTTTTTGTGTTTCAATAAAAATTACCAATATAAAATTTTAAAGGTAATTGCTTTTTATTTTTTAATCAATTGCAACAAATCCAAAATTAAGTTTTAGCTTAAGCATTCTATCTATTATCATCATCGGTGTAATTATACCAAACAACGTATGTAGTAAAATGTATAAAGTCAAGAAAATGCCTTGAAATGGTTACCTCTATAATATAAAATTAATGTTTCTTTTCAATCTACACACAAGCATTATTATTATAATATACGAATCATAAATACAGGAACATGATATTTTTTTTATTTTATTGAAAACTTATAGCACAGAAGAACCATGCGTAAAAATAAAAGGATTGTTCATAATCTTTAAAGAAAAAGGATATTGCAATATTTTAAAATACAAAATTAATTATAACTTTTATTATTATTATTATTATGTATATATTTATATATATTGTTATGTTTGAGTGCTTTTTGCTTCGGATGTGGTACACATTGGGTATAATAAATAAGTATATTGATGCGCGTATGTATGCCTACTTAAAATTAATTATATTTATTTATCTTTATTCTTGTTTTTCTTGTCTTTAATTTTATATAATATATATTAATATTAAACAAGTATATAATGTATATAATGATTATCGAACATAAAATATGAAAATTTCGAACATTTGCTATACAAATTCAACACCTCTTAAAAGAAATTGAAAACATAAAATAAAACGGAAAACTATATATATATATAATATATAAGTTCTTAACTATTCATTTGATGTCTTAATAAAATTTAAAAAGAAAAGAAATGTACATTGTACAATAGGTACATTTTGTGTATCTATAAAATAAAATAAAAATATAAATATAAATTGATATTTTGATATTTTGATATTTTGATATGCTATGAATTTTTAGGCTCGAATTATTTTTATTATAAAATGTTTGCATTTATTTAATTTAATCATTTAACGGAGAATATTTTATTTAGCACATCATCACTGGCTCAAACTATGTAATTCATTTTTAATATGTGTTGACATTGAAATAAGATTATTACGTATAAAGCCACGTAAAAGAAGAAAAAAAAATATACAAATATATTTGCTGGATCATCAAAATACTCATTCTTATATTACTCCTGCTGTTAGTATTAAAAAAAAAAAACAAACAAAAAACGTATAACATCTGTAACCAATTTGAAAAATAAAATTAATCTCTCCTGGTTTAGTCATGATTTATATCAAAATTAAAAAAAAAAACAGATTTGATCGAACAATGTTAAGCAAACTGTACGCATACGAAATACATAATACGTAAGTACATAAAATTGTACGATTAAATATTTTATGATTATGACTTTAATATTTATTTAGATTTATTTTTAAAAAATAAATTAGAATCCCAATAGTTTTTAATTGTGACATTTTTTTATTAAATATTAAATGCATTTAATTATGAGATATTTATGATACCGCAATTATATCGCTTTTTTAATATATTAAATTGTAAAATTTAGAGACATTATTTAATTTTAACGGATTTTTGGAAACAAGATTATTATATTGTAGTGTTACAACCTGAATTACATTAAATTAGTCATAGTTAAACTTGAATTAATATAACGAAATTTATTTTTTTCCCAACTAGTAATTGCCCTATATTTATAGTTATTCTAACACAGTTAATAAAATTTTCATGGTCAATATTTATATGAATAGTTTTAATGGCATTTTAATTCAATTTAAAATTTCATAAAACATTTGCATGTAGTAAAAGTAATACAAATTTTTTCCACATGAGCTAAACAAAATAGTACATTGACATGTCAGAAACTTACACATCAAAAAGATACCGGAAAATTTGTTGAAAGATAAAATGAAAGGCTTAAATTGAACGATGCGGTGTTTTTTTTATATTTTTATTTTTTGTGCCTATTTAAAATATTCGCATTTAAGATTCTTATATATCGATGAGGTATTCGTCAAGCCTATAATGCATTATTTATGCCTCTTAATCTTTAAAGAGAAAAAAATATATATATGTATATATACCATAATGCAGCACAGCTAATAGTAATCTCACCTATTTTCTGTAATTAATTCCATCCCACAATATATATAATTATATATAAATATATTTTTTTTCTTGTTAAGCGCAAATTAATGACTAATTTTAAGCAAATAAGAAGAATATTATACATAATTTTCTTTTTGTTATATTAATTTATGGTTGATTTCCATTTGCGAATGGATGGATTTAATTAAATATAAAATTCGTAGGTTGTATAAAATGTAAGAATAAAAACAAAAACGTAAATATCATGTTTGTTTCGTATATCCACGAGACAACATCAACATTAAACATTTTAACAATTTAACAATTTTATGGTGTTTTTAGCTTGTAATTGTTTTGTTAATTTAACAGAAGTTAATTACATTTACAATTTTTTGTTCATTTTATTAATTTATGTTTATAAAAAAAAAAAAAACATTTGCATAATGAAATATTTACCAGCCCCCTGAATTGTTTTGGAGTGGCATCTAATTCCTTATTTATTTTTTTGAATTTCATTGCAAAACAGAATTGAAAAATGTAAAAAAGAAGAAAATAATTCTTGTTACTTATTCACCTTTTTTACTGTGTAACTTCCATCTACCTACCTTCCAGCCATTACATTATATATTATATATTAAATGGGTACTTTTTTCTGTTCTCTGTTGAATATGTTTAAAGAAGTAATGATACGTTACATTGGCACCTAGATTGAATTATGGATTGGATAGGAATATATTGGATTTGACCACAAAATAAATAAGAAAGGACAGTCAACAAGTTTTCGTAAAGTTATTATATAGAAATACATACTTCTTTTTCTCTGTTTATTTTTTTTATTTTATTTTATTTATTTCTTGTTCTTATAGCCTTACTTTAAACATACACAATACAAATAAAAAGTAAATAAATGTATATATTTAAAGTCAATTTTATAAACTGATATTCCAGTGAATTCGATTTTGCTCTGAATTTGATACCAGACGTAGATAGCGCCCTACTTTATATGCACGGGTGTCATTAAGCGTATTTAGCAAGTTGACTTTTGTTTGCTTAACGTTTATAAATATATGTGCAATTGTTTTAAATTCGTATTATGTAGAGATGTATATTTGATTTTAACAGGGAGGTAAACACATTGGTCATCTAAATTTAAAATAATTATGTCAAACATTTCTTATTATTTATATTGAATAATGATTGAAATGCATGGCCATATAAATCCACTAAATCAATCCAATTAACACATAGGTAAGCTGGATATTATGATAGATGATAATGATTTTTGGTTCATTATTGAAAATAAAAAATAAACTTTCGAATCGTGTTTTTTTTTTACCATATTTTACTTATTTTTTAACTTTACAATATTTCAAACAGTAAACTTACGATTTTAATTAGGATTAAATATAGGTTATATGCCTTAAAACTTCTTTTTTTTAATATCTCAAACACAAATTAAATTTAATTAAATGTTATATTAGTGCGCCACACTTTAATAGTTTTAATTACAAATATACCTAATATATACGAAATATTTCTTTATAATTACAATTATCCTGTTTTAAACGTTAGAAATTTGTATTTCGTATTCTTGTTAATATATATTTAGGGTGACAATTTTTTTTTTATCGACTTTTTACTTTTCAAGATGCAATGTTATTTTTAGTCGTCTTGGTACCACACTTTTTGCAAAATAAAAAAGATAATCTATGAATACCAAAAACTTTTTTTTACCTATTATTAGTTACCTAAAGATTACAATAAAAATTTGGGAGCGGTCGGTTTATCCGCTCTCAAGTTATGATTTTTCAAAGTTGACATTTTAATCTAAATTTCAAGTTCACATCAAAAAATTTCCAAGAGCCATAAAAAACAAGCTGCCAATTAATTGGTACACAACTTCATTTTTGTAAGAAATTAAAAAAAAAAAAAAATGTTTCCAGGTTCAGAAAAAAAGGCCAGTACATATATTTTCACAGAAATTTAATTCTGCGTCTTTTGGTAAAATGACCATCAAAATCTGTCAAGATGCATAAAAAAAAAACAAGTGCACAAACAACAAAAAAAATGGGCCAAACCAATACTTGATATTTTTCGAAATTTTTCAAATTTCTCAAATATGAAGTAATGCTAAACAATTATTTTTATATTTAAGAGAAATTAGGCTTTCCAAAAAAGTAAAAATGAGTTCAATTTTTAGTCAAAAATTGGAAAAGATATGATTTTTGTGATTGGAAACGCTGGTCTGTGTTTTCATATTTTATGGGGGAAAATCAGCAAACATTCTCTATGACACGAGAATCACTAAAATAACCATAACTTTCGGAATAATTCACCGATCTACCTTATTTTGGTATCGATGGAAAGCTTATTAATTAATAAAATAAAATTTAAGCAAACAGAATACATAAAATGAAAGCCTAATAAATTCTAAAAATAATTATTGAGCTTATTTTTTGATGGCGCTTGAAAATTTTTTGGTGTGAACTTGAAATTTAGAAAATATTAAACTAAAATGTCAATTTTGAAAAATCATAACTTGAGATTTGATTACGGATACACCAACAGCTCCCAAATTTTTATTGTAATCTAGGTGGATCTTTAGGTAACTAATAGGTAAAACAGTTTTTAATATTCATAGATTATCTTTTTTTATTTTTCAAAAAGTTTAGTACCAATACATGTTCCCTTTGTCACTTAATAAAATTGATTTGGGAGTTGTGACACCGCTTCCAGAACTCAAATTGAGCTGTAACTTTGTACGTGTTAATTTCTCCACACGAGACGTCTAGAATCTATATCTTGAAAAGTTAAAAGTCCATAAAAAAAAAGTTGTCACCCTAATTTTACATATATTCTTTTAAACAACAATCTAAATTTGAATTGCATAAAAAAAATATATATAACTTGATCGATAAAACAGACATTTCAACAATTCCCAAAAATGACGTCGTTTAAAATGCACTACAAACTTAAAAATATAACAATATATATAAATATATATATATGAAAAAGTCATCCAACGCCAACATAGATCGATTCAGTTGATTTGGGAGAATTGTATTTAACAAAAAAAAAAAATCAAGAACTACTGTCGGCAGTTTAATATTGAATTAGCATGTCGTTTTAATCATTGGGTTATTTATTTATTTATTATTATTTTATTTTGTTTTTGAATTGGTACGTAAATACGATTTCTTATTTGATTTGGCTGTTTTTATGCAATAAGTTCTTTGCATCAGCGCCGTAACCAGGGGGCTGCTGTGGACGGCTGAGCCGCCCCTGGTGAAATCTCAGCATCTTCAGCCGCCCCAAAAAAAGAATGAGAAAAGAAGAGAAAAAGAAAAGAAGGTTGATTACAAAAGTCAGTTTACGATTCGCGGTGTTTTGGAAGAATTTGGAAATAGTATCTTTTTTTCATTTTTTCAAAATACGATTTGCATACAGCGCGGTTTTTTCCGCGGTATTTGACGACTGAAGGCCGTTTTTCTGGTGTGTTTTGGAAGAATTTGGACATAGTATCTTTTTTCACTTTTCCAAAATACGATTTGCATACTACGCGGTTTTTTCCGCGGTATTTGAAGACTGAAGACCTTCTTTTTTTTTTTGCTCGCAACTTTATTTTGAGGCAATTTTGCAATCGTCGATAAAAAAAATGTGCGTATACAGCAGCCCCTAAAAAAAATCCTGGCTACGGCGCTGCTTTGCATACCGATGACCTTATGTACGACAAATTCAATTTTTGCATTGTACAGTTGTACAATTGTACATCCTCAGACGACAATATTTCCCAAAACAAAAATAACGAAAATCTTATATTTCGAGCTCAAAGTGACAAGCCCAAAGAATACAATCGAATGCATATAAAACTAAACATCATGATTGTCATTCGTTTATCTTGTTTAAATATCAATTTAAATGGCATGTAATTTATTATAGCGATATATGTATCAGGTACATATGAATGTTGTTTATTTTAGTTATTATTATATTTAGAGTATTATTGTGTACTTTTTAGTCTTCAGATTTGAATACATTATTTATCACTGAATAGAAGAAAAAAAAATGTCAATGAGCGAATTGTTCATAAGCTGTTGGAAAGAGATACCTTGGAATTCAGGGCATATTTAACACTTTATTTAAATTTAAGACAATGTAAACATCATCACTCCTGCATTGATTTCCTAAATACTATTCAATCTTATTTAATTAATTCATTAATTATTAAAAGAAAAATAATGTGTGAACATTTTTTTTATTTCTAAGATTGTTTAAAGTGACGAAACAGATAAGATTTCGAAATACACAATCATGCATTTTAATTTTTTATTATTTTAAAATATTATTTGTCCATCCTTTGAGTGATTTGTGCATCTTTAATCCTATAATATTAGGCGTGTTCGAACTATGATCCAAGTGATTCCAAATGATCTCACGTGATTCAATACGCTAAATGTCACAATTTTTCAATATTATAACACACAAAATTACTGTTTAATTAAAATTAATTAATATAATTATATATATATTAATTAATCATTTAAATAATACAAATTTATATTTTCATTAAATTGATATATTTTGTTTGAAAACAAAAGAAATAAATGTCAAAAACTATATGCTATATCGGGTAATACATTTTACATTTTAATAAGGATCATTTAGAGTAAATTGAAGTGATACACCCAGGCTTGGGTAAGTTCCACGAAAATCGGTACTGACCAACTCAAGTACCAGTACCTGAAAAATTGGTACTGATCAACTCAAGTACCAGTACTAAAAAGAATGTACTGAAGTAAAAGTACTTTCAAAGTACTTTCAAAGTACTTTTTTACAGTACTAAAGTACCAAAGTACCTAAAATAAAAACGAATGAATTAAAATACTCAAATAATGTTATAATAATAAAATAAATTTTTAATTTTAAGAAAATGGTAAGTTAATGCTTACTTTGTTTACATTAGAAATGTCAGTCAGAGCCCTTTTTAAAAACTTTATCTACAAACATCTTAGAACTTTGTTCGAAAAATGAAAAAATTGCTTAAGCCGACTTATAGGGAACCCACATCAAGGAATCAATTTTTAATACTCTCGAAGTTCTCAGGCATCCCGCTGAGGTCGTCGCGGTACAACATTTTACAAATCATTCTTTTTTGTAGCGCAGCAACCTCAGCGGGATGCCTGAGAACTTAGAGAGTATTAAAAATGGATTCCTTGATGTCGGTTTCCAATAAGTCGGCTTAAGCAGTTTTTTCATTTTTTGAACAAAATTCTAAAATATTTGCACATAATGTTATTAAAAATGTCTCTGACTGACAGTTCGCTTCCAGTGCGCAGAACGAAACGAAAACTCGTCCGTGAGTAGATCATACCTTGTAGTTATTGTACTATGGATACACCTACTATGGTAGGTCACTTGGAATCAGTTGTAAATCTACTTTATCGACGTTTTAGATCATTTAGTTTACTTGGATCATAGCACAAACACGCCTATTAGGCGTGTTCGAGCGATGATCTTTTTTACTCTAAATGATCTAAGAAAGTTATTTCGTATTTTTTATTTACGTATTTGGATTTGGATCAAAACGCGGAGTAACTTTCAGTGTAATTCAGATGCAATTTTTCTAATCTACTTATTTTAGGTAGATTAAAAAAGATTAAATGGAGTAAGTTTTAAATCTGTCGTATCGACGTTTTGGATATTTTAGAGTAATAAAGATCACTGCTCGAATACGCCAATTATTGCATTAAAAAGAAATCTTTAACAGCATCGAAAAACAAAACAGATTTTTTGAAGAATTATTTCGTATTATACGATTCGATATTACATTACAATTATTATGCCATTGTGTCTATTATAGAAGTTTAGTGAATATCCACATAATTCTACAATAAATGGATATTCGCAATAATAAATTAATAATAATAATTTAATTTATTTTCTGACGCTCTATCGAATTAATTATATGTTTTCAATTATTTTGTTATCTATATTGATGTAAAAAAAAAAAAAAAAGAAATCAAATTAGTCTTAAAAAGGTACGGTGTTAGCTGAGCATTAAAAAAAATTTTGGTACTCATCGGCTATATTTTAAAATTAAAATAAGTTTCTATAAATTAATTATCTTAACAGAAAAATTATTATATTTCTTCATATTTTCAAAGTATTAATGTTTTTATTGTTTTATTTGTACGTTTAATAGCATTTCCGCAATCGACTAAATGTTAACATTCTACATCTAACATGAATCTCCTTTAACTAAATATTTAAATAATTTTTTTTATATTTTTAGTATTATTGAAAAAGTGTTTATTTTAATGTGGTGTGAAATTATTTTTTGTATTTTTCGTATTCTGATTTATAGTTTATAATAAAGTATATTGAATAGATGTATCCGTCTTGTACTGTACCTATATGTTGTTTTTATTAGCATGCGTTTAATAATATTAATTAATGTATGCTATTTTCACCTTTTGATCCGGAGTATAAAATGAATATAGCGTAACATATAGAAATTAAATTATTATATATTTATATATCTTTTATTGCATTTACTATGAAAATAAATGCTTATATAAGATATAAGAAAAGTTTTAATATAACGAAAACAAATATAATTTTGTAAAACGAATAAAATAGAATACCGCTTATCCGAAGATTGTTCTATTTTTTGTTTTCATTATATCATATTCTGATATGCGAGTATGTATGCACATTTTTAATAATAACATTGATCTTAATAATTACCCACACATATTTTTATATATACCACATTATAATTTATATAAATAAGAAAATACGTATTATCAAAATAATTAAATAACAAGAACAACTAAAAGTTTGTTGACAGTTCCTATGGATTATTATTTATCATATTCTAATGAACACTATGCTCTGGTAAGATCAATTCTGGAATTCGGTAGCATCCTTTGGAATCCTTACTATGCGGTTCACACTAAACGCATTGAATCAATGCAAAGTAAATTCATGCGTTATGTTTTATCTTTTACGTAAACTTGGGTGAAGAGATCCTTTAAATCTACCATCTTATGAAAGCAGATGCCAATTGATAAGTCTTGAAACATTAGAACAGAGGCGGTTTGTTGCGCGCAGTCCTTTTGTGTTTGATTTAATTACTGGTCGAGTGAACTCTTCTCAGTTATTGTCAATTATCAGATTCAACGTGCCGAATTCGCAACTTAGAAACCATGAGTTTCTCTTCATTGAACGGCACAGAACAAACTATTGGATGTTTGAGCCTATGAACAGTATGTGTAGAATTTTTAATTTGGTTGCACATTTTTTCAACTTCAAAATTTCGTGAGTTAGTTTTCGTAACAGCTGCAAGTCTTTATTACCGCCGTCGTCTTAATTTAATTTTATTTTCGTTTTTATTGATTGTTGGACTTTTTGATAGTTGGTGGTAACCACGTTACGGTAAATCTTTGTTTTTGTTTTTGTTTTATATAACTGTACTGTTTTTAACTATTTTTTTAGTCTAGTCATTTTTATTTTCGTTTTAATTTTTATTTTAACCTGTAGGGATCGCAGCTCGTTGGTTATACAATATATATAAAAAAATAAAAATAATAATAAAAACATTTTCATATGTATTTACATATGTAACAACGTAACTGTACATGTTGTATACATGATGTATAGGCCAGAGGTCTGCACCAGAGGTGTGCAATGCGCATGGTATTCCCAAAAACCTATTTTAATTTTTGATATGAAAATATACCAAAAACAAAAATTGGTATGAAAATATACCAAAATTTATTATATATTAGTTTAAATTTGCCTAATTCTTTATTTTTCACCATATTCCGTGCCGTTACATTTTATTCTCATTGTATTTTGAAAAAGTACTGAAAATTTATTAAAAGTTTACTGAAAATTAGATAAGTTTGATCGTACCAATATAGAAATATGTAAGTTTCCAGGTTTTATATAGATTTTGTAGGGTAATAAAAAAAAGTAAATAAAACAGAACCAAATACATATACTTTGTAACAAACAGTGATTTCATAATTACTTATTAGGCAGTTAGAGCAAATGGCGTGAATGTAAGCGTAGACACGCAAAAGTGTCAAATTTCATGGAAAAAAAAGTAAAATTCGAGGTAAATAAGCGAAGTTTGACTATAAGATTTTTGTAAGTTACGTTAAATGTAGTGATGCAACGAATAGTTCGTTCGAATAGTTGAATAATTGCTTATAACTTAATAAATATCTAACGGACAACATTAGGGAATGTTTCATCTGAAAGATGGATGAATTTAGAATAATTCTTATGAAGATTACATTGTGATCCGAAATTTCGTTTAGTTGCTGTGGAATTAAAATTACCACTATTCGAACCAATTATTGAGTTCAAATAGTTGGTTCGAATAGTGGCAAATTTTAATCCACAGTAACTAAACGAAATTTCGGATCACAATGTAATCTTCAAAAGAATTGTTCAAATTGATGAAACATTCCCTAATGTTGTCCGTTAGCTACTTAGTAAGTTATAAGCAATTATTCAACTATACGAATGAACTATTCGTTGCATCACTAGTTAAATGTATTTAACACGACCTTATGGTCAAACTCCGCTTATTTTATGTCGATATTAACTATTTTTTTAAACTTCTACGTTCACGTTAACGTCTACGCTTACATTCACACCATTTTCCTTAAAAAATGTTTGGTATATTTTCATATCAAATTTCGTTTTTGGTATATTTTCATACCAAAAATAAACAAGCTGCCAATTAATTGGTACACGACTTCATTTTTGAAAGAAAAAAGAGAGAAAAAAAACTAATATGAAATGCCAATGCATTAATAAGTAAACAATCTCAAAATGGTTTTAAAATAATTTTAAATAGCTGTCTAGAGAGAATATCTTAAAACTGTTTTCGTACTGTTTTAAATGCAGTCTTAAAAGCGGTCACTGCTTACAAACAGAATTTTTGTTCAAGCGAAATGGGCTTGATTTAATTAAATAAATATTTTGTCAACTAAATTTAGTTTATTTTACTTCATTTTTGAGAAAATTGAAAAATTTCGAAAAAAATCAAGTAGTTATATTGGTTTGGCAATTTGGCATTTTTTTTTTTTTGTTTGTGCACTTTTTTTTTTTGATGGTCAATATACCAAAAAATGCAGAATTTTTTTCTTTGAAAAAATAAATTTTTGAAATATTTAGTTTTTGGATTGTGGGACCGAATTTTTAGATTTTTTTTTTTGGCATTTTTTGACATATTGAGTTGGAATTACAGAATTAAATTTCTGTAAAAATATATGTACTGGCTTTTTTTTTGAACCTCCAGAATTTTTTAATTTTTTTTTTTTAGGTTCGCGCTTTCAAAATAGTTTTAACGATTGAAGTATTACCCGTGGAAATGATAAAAATCGGTGAACGTGAAGTTGTTAATTGAACGTTGAAATTTTATGTATATTATAAAGTAATAAATAGACTTTTCGTTATATTTAACCAGATGGTAATCGTATTCGCCACTAATAGATGAATTAAATCTTGTTTTTTTCTACCTACCCATATTCATATTATAATAGCAAATGCATAATAAAAGTTAATTAAACCATCATGTTACTTCATCGATTACAAAAGATTAAAATATTTCAATTGAAATAATTCGTACATAGCAAAAGGTATTAAACTATTAGGTAGATTTTTCATATTCTCTATTTTCAAACCTACAACAGTCAAGTTCGTGCACATATATATTTATACTATTATGCACACACACACTCGTATAATATTGAATCCAATACGCCACTCTTATAGTCTTGATAACATATCTTCATAGGAAGGCATTTGCTACAATTTATTTGAGTCTTAATAGATTAGAGGTCTTGAAATAAAAATGCAAGACATTGAAAATTTATAAATATCTGAATATACATAAAGAAGAACCACTGAAACTGAATATTATAATAGAAAAATATATATAAAATATATTATTATATCTATATGCAAAATGTACTTAATGTTATACTATTGTAATGTATTGGTGTTGAAATATTTTAAAAGAATATGTATAAAATCAGAGGCCACAAAGAAAATATTTACATTATTCGTGACTACAGGATAGTCTTAAAATCATCGCACATATGGATGATATATACAATATATAGGTACATTATTATAGATTTTCTGTAGTTACACGTACGTCGTACATTTATATATTCATCTATTAATGTTATACCTATTTTTAAAGTTTTCAGCAGTGATATTATTACAAATATTCTATTTTAAATTTTTTAATTTGAAATTTTTGAACAAAGTCAAATTATAAATATTTAATTTGAATTTTTTCAATAGTACGCTAGAAAATATTACATATGTACTTAGTGATGCTTCCAAATAAAGAGGTAATTCAATTTTACATGAATCTTTTTTAATAATATTGTCAACACATGAGAACAGTATTGATTCCTAATGAGTCTATACACTATATTTAAAAAAAAAAACAAAAAAAAAAAACAAAACAAAACAAAACAAAACAGAAATCACTTAATATTATAACTTAATTAAGTATTAAAGTATATTTAATATTTCATAATGCTTTTTCCTTGAGTAATAATTTGCCTAATTAAATATTTTTTTTTTAAGGTATTCAAAATTAGGTAATCTAATCTCAATATACACAAATAAAATAAATAAAAAATATCAATATTCTTATACATATATTATATATATGTATATATATGTTATATAATATAATTTGGATAAAAATATATTATATATAATTTGATATACATACTTGTAAGATTTGTTTATTTAAAATTGTAGGTGGGACGAAATATATATAAACAAAAAAAATAATAATAATAATAATAATAATAAATAAATAAATGTAGATTGTTAAATTGGCTATATTGTACAACAGTATATTGTGTCATGCCCATAGACTTTATGATGTATTGCCGGTATTATAAGTAATAATAGGAGGGATTAGCAGAACTGCTGTATCGTTTAGAAACATTTTTGGTTTTCTGTATAGATATTTGGTCACCAATGACAAGTGAGAACAGGTAGTTAATATGATTAATAGTAATAAATAAGACAACACGGTATGGGTCAATAAACTTTTTAGCTATGGCTAATGAAAAATGAATATATACCATTCTTATAGAATTATATATTATGTCGCTATCGTGTATTATAATATTGGTATTGAAATTAATATAACGTAGATATATATCTACTTATGCATATATTTTTTTTATACATTATAATAATTTACAGTTTTACAAAATGCTTAATTATTATTTCATAAATAAAGTAATATATTAATAAAAAAAAAGGTCTTTGTTTTTGTAACATTAAATCAAATTCCAATTCCAATTCCAAAAAGTAGTAAGAATTTTTAATTGGTTTTATCGACTTTTTAAAATAAAACGTTTAGTATGGCCTGGCAAATTTAGAGACAAAAAAAAGAATCTGTTTTTGGAAATATACCTGGAAATCTAATTAGAATTTAAAATTATTTTCGATAATAAATTAAAGCTATAAATTTTTATATTTATGAATTCAAAAAACATTTAAAACAATATTATTTAGCAATTGCAGAGGTTTATCATTTCTAAAAATCTCACTTTTTTATAATAAAATATTTTAAATTTTTCATTTTTTATTCCATATAAACGAGAATATAACTAATTTCTAATTACGGATTTTGTACAATGCCACTGGGTGTTTTAGTTAAAGCTGCCCAGTACAATTGTTTCTTTAAATATATAATACAGACAATTTTATACCGTTTTTGATCCTCTAGAAATAACTTCTTATAGATATAACTTTTTCTTTTCTTTATTTAAATTCCTTTTTTTTTGGGACTACTTTTTCTGACCAGTCGGATTTCTCTCAGGATTGAGTAAGCAGTTTTTGATGGTCGATATACTAAAAAACGCAGATTTTTTTTAGATTTTTCAAGAAAAATATACCCTGAAAATGAGTAATTTTTTTTTATTGTATGACAGCCACCCTCATTATATTAATTATTTTCTGCATTTAATTTTTTTTTGATTTAGTCAAATTTTTTATCATATTTTATCGAATTTGTTTTTTTGATTTTTTGAACCGAAAAACTAAACTGATCAAAATCAAAACATATAGATTTTCAAGGTACGCCCATTTCGCATCCAACGGTGGGTGAAACATTTTTGTCCGTCCACCCAATCCTGAGAAAAAACAAAATAAAATGATTAATATCCCTCAACTCAGTCCTCAGAAAAATTGCCATGAACATGAGTAGGGTAGACCGGGGCTAGTTGACACTATTTTTACTTGGAGAGTCATAGATTCTGTTTTAATTAATATTTTTTCTACTTTAATATCGCGTTGGAAAGCTT
>JAABKK020040569.1:0-13355 GCA_011634745.2 Catotricha subobsoleta | reverse complement strand
TTCACGCCGAGCTCTACAACATAGTTAAATTTCAAGAAAATCGTCGGAACGGTTTTCGAGATATTCATAAAAAAAAAGACAAAAAAAAAAAAATAAAAAAAAAAAAAATCACGATTCCAAAGCTTTTTTTTTTTTTCAAAAAATGAAGCAAAATTGGCCAAATTTGGTAAATTTTTTTTTAAATATATGTATATATTTTTTATTAATTTCAATTAATCGTATACTTCTAGTAATGAAACTGGGGCGAATCGGGATCATTTTAATCGAGTGGTAATACATATTAGCAAAGCTCTAGGAAAGCTTCTTCTGCGGTTTTCAGGTCGACTTGCAGTCATTTTTCTTGTTCTATTTCTACTATCTAAAGATTAAGTGTGGACGGATATTGATCATTGACCTATTGTTGGACGCAGAATTAAATCCTCTTGGAAATATATAGATGTTGGATTTTTTTAAATTTTCAATAAGAACTTTATAATATTAATTTCTTATCAAAAAATAAATTCAAAAAAACGCAATTTTTCAAGAAATCAGAAACCGCATATTCGGATTTTTCGAATCGAAGATCACCAAAGATCAAATCCAAGATCTATATATTTCCAAGAGAACTTAATTCTACGTCCAACGATAGGTCAATGATTAATATCCGTCTACTCAATGGGTGGGTCTTCCATTCGAAAAATCCAAATATGCGGTTTGTAGTTTAAATTTGCGTTTTTTGAATTTATTATTTGATAAGCAATTAATTTTAAGAAATTGTTGAAAAAATGATATTCCATTCTTAATCTTAAATTAATTAAATTAATTGGAAGATAAAATAAATCGTGAATTATTTATTTATTTTTTTAGTACATATGGGAAAATTACTAAATGGATTAATTGATTTAATTGTAATCGATGTTCGACTTATATAATATTTTAATCAAAAGACCTAAATTATTAGAAAACATTTTACTTGTCAACAAGTTCAGAGGTTCCGGCCTCTTCTAAGTTTTCTCTGAGAAAAACCGATAGCGCGTCCATCCCTGGTTTCTATGAGTTTCATGTGAGATTAAAATCCTGACAATTGAGTAAAATTTTAATAAGTAGTATGACTTATTTGTTATCTCAACTGCTTAAATAATATATTTTTTTTATTTGCTTTTATATTTTTGATGAGGCACTCAAAATTAGGCGGGTAAATCGGGGACTTCTATTCTGAGCCAGTCCGTTCCTGGAGACATCTTTTTCAATGTAGGTTGAATTATGTTTATTGAATTAGAAATATATCTTTCTGTATTTTTTCGGTGATCTTTAAAGTCTAGTCTGCCCAGAGTAATTTTTAGTAAATAAAATCAGAATTAAACTATATTTGTGTATAGTTAAATTTGTTACTGTCGTTTATATGTACAAATAATTGTGACCTTTCATAAAAAAAAAATAACAAAAAAAGTCATTATGTTGTAGCAACTAAAATTCTTTATGGCATTGAAAACTATAGATTTATTTCTTTATGTAAGTACTTATTTAAAATTTATTTTTAGTTGATTTGGCTGTAAGTAAGTTATATGGTATAAAAGTGAAGTAATTTTTATACAAATTACGTTAACAAACCCTATTCAACGCCAGAAAGCAGCTATTGATTTGTTTTTCCATTGTTTGATTTGGTTCTGAACTCAACTAATAAACATTCTGTAAATTTCTGTACCAAATGTTATTGAAGCTGTGTACTATATTTATTATGCTATTGGGAATTAGTTATCTCCTTGACCGTATCATTTAGAAATGGCGCTACGACGGTTAATGTCACACGTGGTATTAAATAAATTGAATTATTATAAAAAGTGCCAGCCCGGCGTTTGGACGCATTTTCAAATTCAAAAAGAACAATACCGATATTTAACAATGGCTACAAAATATATTGCTGTTGAAAAAGGAACTCCAAATTCCAAAAATTATCGTGTATTTTTCAGTAAGTATTTTCTATTTTACAATTTTCCAATTTTTTACACATTCACTCTTTTTCGAATGATGTATTCGCTTATATAACAATGATTTATATTGATGTGGCGGAGTGTATGTGCTTATCTCTCGCGTAATTTTGTCCTATATTTTTTATTATTATTATTATTATTTATCTGTATTATTGTTATTACATTTGATAATGACCTTTATTTACTCATGTTTTATATCGAATTTCTATCAATACGGAAATTTAATATGTTAATGTTACGTTAATTAATTGGCGAATACATTTTTGAGAAATTAATTTACAATTTGTGGCAATGTAGTGGTGAAATATTATAATGCACAATATTATGTACATTGTTTGCGGAAGTTTTCAATCCAGTTAATTGGTAATTAAAGTTTTGTCTCTGTGTCAGCATAATGTTAGTTTTTATTATATATTCACATATCTTTATGACTATATGACTATGGTCCCATTGTAATTAACTATTTTATACTGAGTTTTAAAAAAATGTAATCTTATCAATAATTTTATTGTGCTGACAAATAGTTCAAATATAGTCTTATTAGAATTATGATATGTGTAGCGATTGTTTAATGGAATGTACAAAGAATTTGTTAAAATTTATAATGATTGATGCTGATAATTAAAATTTTCTTTTTTTTGTTTTCTAACTTGTAGCTAATGAAGATGGTAATGCCCTATCACCTCTACATGACATTCCATTACATGCTAATGCAGCTAAAAATGTTTACAATATGGTTGTCGAGGTGCCCCGCTGGACAAACGCAAAAATGGAGGTAATTTGTGAATCGTGTGTCTATTTTTATTTAACTATCATGGTACTTACTCCCTAAATTGCCAATACTTAATTTCAAATTGTTCATTTTTTATTTTCTGATAATTGAATATAGAATGAACGATAAGTATTCAATAGTTATTAATTAATAGAGTTTTAATTACATATTCGTGACCGTGTTGGTTGTCCCTTTATTTATAGTTGAACTATTTTCTTTTTTTTACACTAACTTAGACCTTTATACTATTTTTTTATAAGCACGATAAGCACTTTTTTTTTAAAGCTGTTTCTCAATTCATAATTTTTGTCTGAATTCTCTGCTAATTTGAAACTAAATTCAATTTAACCACCCTCCGGTATAGGTATGAATATAATAATCACAAGGTAAATAATATATTTAACCTATTATGAAGATTGTTAAATTAAATTTAGTTTCAATTTAGCAAAGCATTTAGACAAAAGCTATGAATTGAGAAACGCCCTAACATATTTATTTTCTTTTGATAAAAGTTTGTCTTTAAATAAAATATTGTAAACAATGTAATCATGCTAAGAGATCTCACTTTACTTTAAGTTACAAATTTATGATTAAATTAATCGGTTTAGCTTTAAGTAACATATTAGCAAATTTTTATTTTATTCATGCTAAACAAAATGATCTCAACAACAAATATGGAGTCAGATTAAGTTACATAATTGTAATGTTCGATAACGTTTGTTTCAAGAATCGCTCTTATAAGAATTTTACAATTGGCGGATAGCCCCCGTATTACAAATTATACAAATTTACGGCCGTATAACAACAAAAATACGTTGGAATTTTTTTTTTTTGTTATTATGTATGTTAGTTATATGTAATGAGCGTTTTTAATCTACATCCTTCTATTACTTACTTGAAACCCGAACACTCTGAATTCTTTACATTACATTCTTTTTAATAAATAAATTTATTATTTATAAATGGATTACTTATTTCTTCAATTCTCGATCTAGAAATTTGTAACCGTTTATTTTATATGCATCAAAAATAAGTTCTTTTTGGGAGTAGGTAAGCATTGCCTTTTTAATTTTAAAATTTCAAATTCAATTCAATCCATTTCAATTTATCTTGAATCTGTTAATTATTAATTTTCAATTTGTATTCCAACAGTTCCAACAGTCAAGGTCTACAATAAAAGCGAAATTTTATCGGTCAATCCCAAATATCTTAGCTCTCTTTTGGTAGAAGTAAAGTGGATTTTTTGCATACTAACAATTATCATATTTCATTAATTTAATATGTGATGGTTTCTTTCAATGCATTGATTCTTGAATGGTGTATTGCAGTTTTCAATGTCATTTCAGTTCAATTTTAACGTTTTTTAAAAAAATAGAATTATAAAACGTGTTATGAAACGAAGGATTGCTTAAAAGGTTGCAATGTTTTCGTTACGTTTCTGCAACTTTTCCATGAAACATTTTAGGCTCACATCACTGGGTGACCTAAAATGCAAAAGTATGTTGGTTTTTGGTGCCTGTTATATATTCGGATGGATTTAGGCTCGATAGTATAACCAATTTGGGATCGATTAGTGAACTCTTAGAGGAAGCTCAAATCGCCTAAAGTAGAAATTTTAAATAAGAGGATTTTTTTTTTTTTTTAGGGTGTATAACTATAAGCTATAGAGCACTCGCAGGGACAAAGATACTGTAGGTCAACTTTTTCCGTTTATATCGTACTCATAAATTTAACATTAAATTAATAGAATTTGAATACAACATATTTACTAAATACTATTTAAAACTTTTCTGTTGTTTTCTTTTGTATTCATACGCTTTGACTAAAGTAAAGCTTTCATAATTACAATTACTTTAATTTCTCATGAGCTAATTATGTGAATAGTAAACTGAGATTTGCCACTTTGTACTGTATTGATTTGAATTTAATGCATGAATCACAAACATATTTAAAATAGGCGCACATTTAATTCTATTAGCAGTAGCCAGTAGGTACTTTTTCGCCTACGTGTATTTCTTTACTAAATCCACAATTTTTAGTAAGGACAAAATGGACGATAGATAAATACCGAATTGTAATAGCCATGCAAGTATTTTTATTAATTTGCATTGGTACAAAGTTTGGTAACATTTAATTTGAAGAAAATTGATTAAATTTTAACCGAACGCTTTAATATGAATGTTTATGTTGTGAAAATTTATTGCTATAACTATAAAAAAAGAGAGTTTTGGAATCGAATTTAAAGTTTTGCTAGATTTTCAATATTAATAAAGAAATTTAATTCGTTGGTGTGTGTATTATTTGCTGATGGTTTAAAATAATTAGTGAATAACAAAACTAACGAAGATCAAAATCCAAATTAAAAAACAATATTATTTTTTTTTTAATTATATTGTACTTAAATTGGAGACATTTATTTATTATCTATCAAAAACAAGTTTAATGTTATGGAAAGCAAATGTGTATATATAAAACTGCCAATGGATTGGTACACGAATACGACTTCATTTTTAATAAAGAAATTCGTTGGTGTGTGTATTATTTGCTGATGGTTTAAAATAATTAGTGAATAACAAAACTAACGAAGACCAAAATCCAAATTAAAAAACAATATTTTTTTTTTAAAATTATATTGTACTTAAATTGGAGACATTTATTTATTATCTATCAAAAACAAGTTAAATGTTATGGAAAGCAAATATATATAAAACTGCCAATGGATTGGTACACGAATACGACTTCATTTTTCTGAAGAAAGAAAACCAGGGCAAATTTTTCCCAATTTCTAAAAAAAACAAAAAAAGTAAAGAAAAATAATGAAAATATATTTTTGATTTTAGATTGCCTTAGCCGAAACACTAAATCCAATCAAACAAGATGTGAAAAAAGGAAAACTTCGTTTTGTTGCCAATTGTTTTCCACATCATGGATATATTTGGAATTACGGAGCACTGCCACAAACTTGGGAAAATCCAGAACATTTAGATCCATCAACAGGTTGTAAAGGTGATAATGATCCAATTGATGCATTGGAAATTGGATCCCGTATTGCATTCCGTGGCGAAGTAGTACAAGTAAAAATTTTGGGAGTTGTTGCGCTAATTGATGAAGGTGAAACTGATTGGAAAATTGTCACAATTAACATTAACGATCCGCTGGCTGATCAATTAAATGATATCAATGATGTTGATAAATTTTTCCCTGGTTTATTGAAAGCAACTATTGAGTGGTTTAAAGTAAATGCAAAAATTACTGTTTAAGCAAATAATATAAAATGAATTTATTATTTTGATTTTTTTTCGCTAATATCTTTAGATCTATAAAATTCCCGATGGCAAACCGGAAAATCAATTTGCATTCAATGGTGAAGCGAAAAATGCAGCTTTTGCAACAAACATTGTCAATGAAACCCACGGGTTTTGGAAAGCATTAATTAGCAAAGAAATCGAAAGTGACAAAATTGCTTGGTAATATCAAATTGAAAATCAATTAAAAACGACAATTTTTTTTTTTTAACTTATATTCTAATGGTTTTTTTTTTTCATTAAACAGCGCAACAACCAGTGTTATCGATTCTCCATTCCTTATTTCACAAGAAGAAGCACAGCAAACATTAAATACAACTAGTGAAGGTGGCGTTGCTGAACCACTCAGTGATACAAGTAAAACTTATTTTTATAATTGTAATATTTATTCAAAGCTGTGATAGAACACCAATTATTTGAAATTATGATAAATTCATTGAAATGAAAAATATTTTAATTTTATCTTAATATTTGAAACATTCGAAACAACAAATATAATTTTTTTTTTATAAAAAATATTTTGTTTCAGTTGATAAATGGCATTATGTTCATCTTAAATAAATGTCGACAGCTACCGTTTTCTACAAATTATTCAAATGTACCAATTCGGTTACAGGTGTTGTAATGTAATTGAAAAAAGGAATTTGTAAATTTGGTTGTGAAGTATCACTTGAGTTTGCATATTGTTTTTTTTTTTTGGTTCTTTTCACAAATAGATAAATAAGTTTTTGTTATACTCAATAAAATGCACCTAGTTGTTTTTTTTCCACAAGATGTACTATTATAAATAATTCTAAATATAAATTGATTAGAATAATCTGCATTAAATTTTTTTTTTTATTTTCATATGTTTGTTTATTTAATTTATAACATAAAATGTTTAATAAAAAATCAATTGAAATTTTCAATTGGTTTTTGTAATAAATAACACACTTTTTCTTTGGAAATGATGTTGCTTTTAAATAATTTTTTCATATTTTCAGTATCCCATCGATATAATATTATAATTACCATATCTAGGCATACTTCATTTTGAATGTCTAAAAATATTACATAAAATAAATATCTAGTAAGTATAAAAATCTTTAACGGATTTAATATTATAATAAATGGCTTCTTTTGTGTAAAAAAAAAAAAAATTGTCTCAAAAGAAAAAAAAACAAATCAATTTCTCTAAAAGTAAAATGACCTCAACAATGTTAAGAAAATATTTGTAAAACTTTTTTATTGTACTTCTTACTCGCCTTAAATTAAACTGAAAAAACACCTTTTACTTTTGTTCATAGTCAAAAGAGTGCTTGTTTTTATAAAATTTCCTTCGAAAACCGGAAAAAGTATGAATCAACAACAAAACAATTTTAAAATCTATGGTGTCCATTTATTATACATGCTCCCAAGAATTCTATTCACTCTAGAGTAGAAAAAAAAAACACAAAGATAAAAGATAAATTCTCTTCATCGTCGTACATTAATTGCAGTGCAGTGCATTGCAATTATCAAAGATTGAAATGGAATAATTCCGGTATAATCAAAAGCATTTAATTTATTCAATTTGTTAGCAATGTTTCATATAAAATAATAAATAATCATCCGCAGTTCGTATTGCATGGGCAATATAATTTTTCTTTGACAAAGCAAAAGTGTTTCTTTTAAAATTTTATAAGGACACACTGAAAGGAAAACATTAAAATAAAAATTCGTAGAAGAAGAATAAACTCCCAAATAAAGAAAATAATGTTATGTTGATTTAATAATGAATGTAAAAGTGTATAGCGAAATATTACAATAGATCATAATATAGCTATTTCAAAATAAATGAATAGCAAACCGGAATTTTTGCAATAAATAAAAAAAAATAAAAAAAAATAATATATATATAATATATATGTATATAAAAAATACGATTGGATAGAAAAGGATTCAATCCGTATAAGTATAACTTTAATGAATACAATAATATTTATTTTTCTTTCTTTTGTTATTTTTTACAATCGATCTGCTGCTGATGGTTCCGTTTTGCTATGCATAAAATGATACAAATTTTACGTGTATTTTATCAATAAATTTATCACAGATAATTTTTTTTATTGGCTTCAGTAGATATACCCATTAAATAAAAGAAATCGGTTATATATTAAAAATGGCTATTATTCAAATTTTATTTACTGTCGTCTTTAGTATCTATACTGACGTCATCCGTCACATTTAAATTATGCTCAACATTAGTTTTGTGAATTTCCAATAATTTTGAATACAATAGAATGGGATTGTATTGTTAATTTTACCAATTTACATTGTACAATATAATAATGAAGATCATCGGAAAATATATAATTGGTTTACAATAAATTAGTGGCAATAGTAAATATGTAATACATAATACGATAATTTAATACGAAGGAAGTAATATACCGAAAATTATATATGTATAATATATATATATTACTCGTCGTAGACATATTAATTGTCAATTGTATTAATTTGCTGATGAAGCAAATTATTATATATGCATTACAATGTAATATAGAGCTTCAATATTTAAAAAAAATAATAATATAACCGCTCAATTGAACAATACTTAATTAATTTTGGATCATTTATGCAATATGAATATTTCATGCAAGCAAAACATGTTCAATAATAAAAACTGTTTTTTTTTTGTTGTTTTTTTTTTTTCATTTTATCCGTTCTCTCTTTTTCTTTTCTTGCATTGCATATTCTTATTTTTTAAAATGCCCATAAGTTAAGTATATCGGCAATACTTACAGTCAAATTCTAAATTTTGCTTAATAACCAGAAAGATTATAAAATATTCATAACAACAGACAATATATCGCGATGCGGGTACAAATATATATATATATTCACTGAAGTTTATTCTCTTCACTTATATAGTGTGACATCGATATACATACTTATATTGTGACGAAGATGATGAAGAATAAGATGATGGTACACAATAAGAATATGATGGCATAACATCAGAATACTCATGGTTTCAGTAAACTTATCGTATATTTATAAGAAGAAAAAAAAAACAAAAAAAAAATGAAAATAAAAATAAGAAAAAAGTAAAAAAAAAAATAGAATGTTGTGTGGAGGGATACAGCAAGAGAGTAAGTATAAAGGAGCAAGGTAAATATTTTTTGCATTTATTTTCAGCATGTATATTATATAAAGTAAAAAGTAGGTAGTAGTAATAATACAGAAGGCAACATCACATTTCATCGATTTTGTGGGTGAAGAATTTTTTAGGTATGCGCAAAAGTTGCAAAGACGCCATCGGCGCTGTCTGTACGATCCATTCCGAATAAATATTAACGAAAATACCGATTGAATAGTGGTGCGGAATACTACAAAATATAATAACTTTGTACTGACTGGGTTTAGAATAAAATTGAAATGCAGTTTTACAACTCCTCGCATTGAAGACAGGTTAAATATTTGTGGATGATCGCAACGCGTATTCATATTATATATAGAAAATAATAACAGTAATAACAATAATATTGTATACAATCAGTTCGATTAGGTAATATAAATGTTTTAACATTTATAGTGAAACGAAACAAGATTTAAAAAAAAAACATTTTCAATTAGTATACTAATACTTTTATTATAAGATTTTTATTGTAAAAAAATATTAAATTAAGTATATTCGTCGCTTGTTAGTAAAGATAAATAAAATAAATAAATAAATAAAGAGAAACCAAGTTCAGTATTAGTATTATAAATACACGGTACACATAATATAATATTGGTATAGAATATAGAAGTTAGTAAGTTGATTCTGGTGGTGGATACTGTGTGCGGTTAAAATAAAAACGAAAAAAAAAAGAAAAAAAAGCATCTCGCGAAAATGAAGTGTTTATGGTTACTATTTACATTCGTTCTATTGGTTTTAGTTGTATCTGCAAAAAAGAAGAAATTCGATGGTGACTTTGAATTTGTAGATGAGGTAAGTTTATCACTAAACAAATATATATTATATTTAAAAAAAAAAAAAAAATAACAAAATAAAATTTCTACTTTATTACAAAATATCTAAGAAAAACATAAAATAATATTTATATTATTTCCGTACCAGAAATAAAACAGAAACCCATTTTTTTTTTTATATTATCTTAATAATGCTTTAATCGTATTATATTGGAAATATTCTATTTTGTTTGAAAACATAATTTATTTTTAAAAATAACAATATAGAGAATACAATATAAGTATAAGTAGATTATGGCACACATAATATCTCTACAATATCGATAACAATATATTATTGACTGTTATTAAAGAAACAAGAAATAGAAATTAAATGTATAGTCGTTGTAAGAACCATTCATATTCTATGCATGTAAAAACGGTTTTGCCATTTTCCTATAGGACGAATAACAAATAATAAAATAATAATTTGAACTGGAATTTTTAAATAATACGAATTTACTTTTAGAACACACAATTACCTATTTATTTATATTTCCACTATCGAATATTAGAAAATAAAAAATAAAAAGGTACAAACTTACCTGCATTGTACAATATTGGTCTGATATTTAAATACATAAAGCAATATTATGTTACCGAGAGTTAGTTAAACTAATAAAATTTAAATTAAATATTCATCAGTGTAATATGCAAATGAGATTTAAAAAAATATTTATATATATGTAAATACTTACAAGTCGGTAAATGTTTAAGATTTATTTTTATTTTTTTCTTTCTTTGTAAAATGAAATTTATTAACTCAGTTTGCTAAAGTCACATAATTTATTAAATTAATCGATTTGTACATATTAATTATTCTATTCTATTTTCATTGTTAGATTAATTTCTAAAAGAAAATACACAAATAATAATCGACAAAAGAATAAAATACATTTATAATAAATCAAATTAAAAAAATTAATTAGTAATTATAATATATACAGATTCTTATACCTATATAAACAAAAAAACTAAAAATATGAATACATTTTTTGTATAATTTTAAAGGATCCTTTTTTTTCTATATATAATTAATTCAAAATCTTTTCTACAAATAATTTTTCAAGTTTTACTGATTATTTTTTAAATAAGGCAATTGTGACCCTTGCGTTAATTTAAATTTGTATGCTTTGTTAAAATATAATCAATGCAGAATACATAAATTTTCTTCCATTTCTAAATCAGTATTATAGACAAAGACATATAACCATTAAGTGTAACATTTTATTATGAATTCTGAAATTTTGGAATGTTATAGTTAGTAAGAAGAGAAATCTGGCGATCTGGCCGACTATTAGAAATAAAATTTCTTTAAATTTTCTTAAATGAACTATGGTTCATTCCTGCTTTTCGGAAACATCTGTCAAATATATATTTTAAAACCAATCTAAATGTAATTAGTAGTTTCATCCTCAAAGTGAAACTATTTTATACATCTTTATTATTTCTTGCATTTGCATATAACCGGTATCGATTATTTCTTAACGCTTTTCCTTCAATTTTTTTCAATTTTTTTCTTTTTTTTTTTAAATGAAGGATTGGTTTAAAAAATATTACTTCATTTTTGAGAATTAATACCAAAAGACGCATATTTTTTTTTTACCAAAATATGCATACTGACGTTTCTTAATATTTCGTGTTTTTGTCCTGGGAGCATTTTTTTCCGGTTTTTGGTTTTTTGGGTGGTACTGCCCTCCCTTTTGCCGCCTTTTTCGACCACGTGTTTGTTTTTTCTTACAAAAATTAAGTCGTGTACCAATCCAATTAGTTTCCATAAAGTCTATTTCGACTTATTTAAAATTTCCCGTGTTTTACACAAATTTTCCCAGCATTCAATAAAAATTGCCCTAGATCTATTGTGAAAAAGTGTTATACTGCAAAATTGTGAGAGCAAGACAGAAAATTACTCGAGTTTTACTTTTCTTTAATTTATATTTCCCTAAATTTTGATCACCGGACACCCTATATACCTTGTATTTATTGTTTTATGATTATACAAAAATGTTAACATATATAATATATATACATACATACATCTATAAATTAGCTGTGCTAGTTGTAGATAATCCATAATCGATATATTGAAAAATATTCATTTGATTTTTTTTTGCCAGTCGTTGCAATATATTTGAAAACATAAACAATTAATTCAATAAATTCAATTATTGTTGGTTTGTCAGCAGATTGATGATTCAATTTAAATTTATAATAATTTTGCTGTCATTTTATTATTTTATGTAAATTAAGTAAATGAAGAAAATATATGAGCTAACATTTTAACTACATATACCCACAATCTAGAAATAAAATGACCAAATTATTTTCTTCATGACATAAGCGCTTTATAAAAAAAAAAAAAATGGAATGCAAATTTTATATAAATGTATTCGCATGTAAATGAAGAGAATATGAGAAAAAAATATTGAAGCAGTTAATAATAAAGTTATTAACTGTCGCAGAGGCAATTTTCTGTTCTATTATCATACTTAGAAAATAAAAATGTAGGTGAATTTTCCATCGGTAGGCCACCTTAATGCTGTGCGGATGTCGTACGAGTATTAAAATATTATACACAGTTTTTGGAACATGATTAATGACACGTTAGCCTCCATTAACCATGTGAACATCATTTATTATAACATTCGCTATAAAAATGAATGAACAGCTCTATGTGTAACATTTAGATACCATTTTTAAAAGAACTGCTGCGGCATCATCATCAACAATATATCGAAAACACACCTTTTTTTATTTTATTTTGTTTATTAATTCTCCAGCTAACACAACAAAAAAAAAATAATCAATATAAAGGGTAATTGAGATATATTGTTTTGGGAATTTAAAAACAAAACAAAACAAAAAAAAAAATACATGTCTCTTCTCTATCCTCTCACTGTGAAATATGAAATAAAGAAAAATAAAAAGATTCATTAATTATAGCTACAGTGATAAAGGTTTTTTTTAGGACAAAAATAAAAAAATTAAATTAAATAAGAAATATAATATTAGGACGGATGACATTGCGATACCCTCCAATTAAAACTGAAAACAAATATATAAAACCTGAATAAAAAAGGATAGATATTTATTTCTTTTTATTACTATAAACCAAACATCTAAAAATATCTGATACATTGAACAATGAACATGTTTAATGTAAATGATTAAGCGCTACAACAAGATAATGGAGAGTATTCTGATTTGTCTTTTGTTCAAATATAGTCACTGTTCGCTGTATATAAACTATAAACAGGCCTGTAGCTACGTACAGGCGAAGCCAGGCTTAGCCTGTTAGATTAATTGACAAGCCTGTCTCATTTCTCTCAT
>JAABKK020040558.1:0-13355 GCA_011634745.2 Catotricha subobsoleta | reverse complement strand
ACAATAGAATTGTCAGACCCGTAGCTGCTCTATTACATTTATTTTATTTTCTTAACGTCAAAAATTAATAAATTTTGGCGTGGTCTTGGCGAACCCTCTTAAAATTATTTTAACCAATGACAACGCTTAATTCAAATTCAAAAAATAAAAACGTTTACAAGTTCATTCTGAATAAACTATAGTAATTTTTAAATTATTATAAATTGCAAATAATTTTTTAGCCCAATTTCAAATTGATTTATAAATTATTCAATGTTTGTCGATAATTAATCTGTAATTCTGAAATAAATGTGTAAGTAATGCTAGCGACAGACGATGGAGTTATTTAGAAATACAAAGAAATAAATTGAAAAGAAATATATATATTTTGAATATGTTAGTTTTTTTTTTTATATTGCTAATAATTTGCTAAAATTGCTAAGAATTTTTATTGAAGAAGATTTATTTATGAATTCTTGAATTTACTGATTTGAAGAGAACGACTAAAAATTATTTATAGACTTATAGCTACTACCCTCATGCAAAATAAGCAAGATATCTGGAAAAGAATGTTAGATATAAATGTATATTTCCAGTAGATATTAGAATGTTCAAGCTAATTTTACTAGGACAGTGATGATTGCAATTCAAATAAATTAAGTTCGTGTTTTCATTCACTTTGTTATTATACAACTACCTTTTAAGAATGTTTCGTGCATAATTATATTTCTAGATAGAGAGCATTTATAGTATCTATAATATACTAATACTATTGATTCTGTCTGGCCGTTCTATTCCAGGATTATATCAAAAATAGAAGAAAATTATTTATAAACTCTGATTCGATTATTATGCTCTCTTATTCACTTATATTTTTCAAATAATTTCTTTTTTTTTTCATTCTTATAAAAGTGTAATATTATACTTTAAAAATACATGGTTCGTTGGATAACAAAAATCATGCATCTCTTCTTTCGTATAGGTATATATAATAAATATATTCTGAAATGTTTTGATTCAATATTAGTGATGATTCAACAATATAGCAGAATAAAAATAAAATACAATTACTTTTCATACAAAAATACTATAAAATATAATACTTACTTTATAATAAATAACTCTCTTCAATATCGTATTATTTATTATTTTCTTTTATTCTGCCTTTTGTAATATGTATATTTTCAATATACTTTAACCATCCAAATTAATATAATGCACGTGTAGACGATATGTACAAGGAAAATGTCTGATGAATCTGGGATGTGACACAAATTTCAATTTGTTTTGCATTCAAATTGAGATGTTATGCATTGCATACATTTTATTTCTCATAAGTATCATACAATTATATACAGTTTGTATGAATTCAATAACTCAAAAGAGATAAAAAGAATTGCACATGTTAGCCGCTTGACATATTTTTTTTTATTCAAAACAAAATCTTGCAATGATTTTTATGTTATTATATTTATTTTGTATTGTTTTCGTTTCCCTTTGAATGACATATTGGCAAAATTGTATAAAAATAAAATTGGAGCAAAATGATAATAAAAATGTAAATATGTAGCAAACATTTATAATTTATTTATTCTTATGAATTTATACTTAAAGATTGAACCACAATCAAGACAATAATATAAACAACATTTAGATAAAAGTTAAATACAATATCATGCGTATTATAGATTCGTTATTTGGTGCATCGGCATAAATAAAATACAATCGTGTTGTTTTCGTAATAAAATTATTTTGTCGTCCTTTTTATTTTTAATGAGAAGCCAAAGGTTTTCGATACAAAATTGTGTCATCATCTCATCAGGGTATCCGAATTTTTTTTATAAATATTTAATATTTTACATACTTGATTGAATTTGGTAAAACGAAGGCATTTCAATTCATTGTTCTGTCTTGCTTGGGATATTCTAAGATGGAAAACCAATTTGGTCCACATATTGAATCAGCTCGAGACAAAACAAATATTACTAACTAATTAGATTTTAAAAATTTGCGCTCAGCGGTTATTAAAAATTAAATTAATTGTATTAGTCACACAACAATTTTTACTTCCACACATAAGTCTCTTTTCCTTCAATTATAAAAAAAAAAAATTTTTTTGGATAAAAATCAGGTATTGTTTCGTAAGTTTAGTTTTTTTTTTTACCACATTTTCTGGATTGCAGGATGGAGTGGTGAATATATCAAAAGACGCAGAATTTTTTTACCATAAAAATATACATATTTACGAAAAATTTAATCGTGTACAAATCCATTGGCAGCATGTTTTTTTAGACATATAAAAATTCAAAAATTACGCTTTTATTGTAAATGTATTATCAGAACGATGAGAAATGTTTATCATTTTAAATGTATGTGAAATATGCTAAATGTGTTATTCTAAAATTTCCTTAATAATCTGGATTATAGAATAAACTTAGGTTTATTAGGATTAATCGCCTAATAAGTCATTCCTGCCAAATTAAACCTCAACAAGATAGAAATGATTGAAAGCCATTAATCACACTGTTAGGAGTATTTTTAATAAAGCATATTTATGATTTATCGAGCAGGAAATAAATTAATTAATAAATGTATTCAGATAAATAAAATAATGAATGAAAAGTTTGGAATATACTTTGCACCAAATAACTACTTGAAATCATAATCTATCTTAATTTTTATTGCTGCTGTGTACAGCACTACAAGCACTAAAAGATTATTTTTTTTCTTATAAAAGCACTGCACGGAACTGGGAATATTTCTATATTCTATGAATACAAAAAGCCAGTTATATTATAATTATAATTATTAGTTAATTACAACAAAAAGTTTCTCAAATTTAAAATTTCAAAAGTTTTTTTTTATTATTATTATGTATTTAAATTAAAGATAAAGCTTATGCATGAATATAACTAACGGCAATTTCTTAACAAACCTACACGCTACACAATTAATAGAAAAATAATGAAGTTACATTTTTATTAATTCGGAAATTATTGTTGTCATTCAAAAATACGTAATATGTAATTGGTCCCTGAAGCATTTCCATTATTTGTAAATAAAACTAACAAGAAAGAGTGTTAGATATGTCGTACTAAAGATACTTATTTAGAAGAAGAAAAAAAATGTATATAAAAAATTGTCATTAATTAATTTATGAACTTATTCGATAGGTATGTTATATTGTTCGTATTAAAAGCAAAAGAAAAACAAATAATACATAATCACATACCGCACATTCTTCATGAACACAATTAGATATTTATAATTTATTTCACTTTATTTCTTCTAAATTTTATTCCCATAATTACAATAACATATAATTTGCATTATTAAATTATAATATGTTTTATTACTATATTGGAATGAATGATTATCATTATCCGGTTATATGAAAAAAAAAAAAACAAAAAAATAGTTGTAAACAAAAGTGATGAACTAGGTACAATAATGTAACGGAATAAAATATATCACGTATTTGAGCACACGAAATACTGCTGTAAATGTTTGAAAAAAAAATAAATAAATAATTATTTATGAAATATTTCTGAATTAGTGATTACACAAAAATTACCTCGGAAATTATTATAATGATAATTTTTTTTCTTCACAAAAGAAATTGAATATACTTAATGGTCTATCTGTCACTGCGTTTTGATTAAAAATGAAAAGAAAATAAATAACTAAATGAATGTGATGAAGACACATACAGTTTTTTCGTTTTTTTTTTTATTATTATTATTATTATGAAACCAGACATCAGGTATTTTAATTTTATATATTTTATCAAGTTATATCTTGATGATTATTTTGAACAAAACAAAAATTATAAAAACTTAATCACAACTGTAAATATCTTGCGATTAAATTAATAAAATTATATTTGAGTGACAGAACCCAATCATTACATAAATGATTTTCCTTTCAATTTAATAATCGTAATATGGATACAGAATAATCTGAAGGCGCCAAATAAACAAATTAGTATATATATATAAATATATATATATAGTTTTTCTACATTAAATCAATACCAACAAATTTATTGTACTATTAAATTACCTAATAGCTTCTTTAGTTGAAACAATTTCAATATTATATACTTAATAATTATCTAATTATGTAGGTTGAATTTCTGGAATAGTAAGTATTGTAGGATTTACTTATCTACTTAACAAGAATTATTATATTGACTGGATGCTTTTAATATTCAGAGAGTTGTTTTGTTAGTTAATTAAGTATAACTATGTCATGTATCGTTGTGGACATATTAACTTGAAGATAGGTTGAACGTCCTGCTTAAATATGTAATTTATATTGTTATCATTATTATTACTGATATTATTAACTGGCGCTGCATAATATCACATACACTGAAATTTACTATATAATAGCTACGTTCGGTTCATATATTCTATTTCTTTTGCACAGTTCTTAAAGGTTCATAGGACAGATTTCACAATTCTAAAGTTTTGAAATTTAAATAAGAATCAAATAAAGTCTATGGAACAATAAAACTATAAAAAGAAAACCAACTAAGTTAGCTTACCTAATTTGAAGACACTATATGTTTGGAGATATTTTGTTCTTCTGAAATCATGCGTAAAAATGTTACTTAGAAGTTAATTTGGAATAATATTTTAATGAATATTTAGTTTATATATCTATAGTGTTTTCACGTACACAGTTTTAGTGTCCTTTCTTACAACGCAACATTTCGTATAATAATATTACAATAATTTGCAATTAAAAAATATCAATTATTTATATTCATGACCTTCTTGTATGCCAGCACCGATTTATTAATAATTTATTTGTATATAGATTAGCTAGAAAGAGAAACCCCCCTCCCCCTGTGCCCGTAGACACACACATGCCATTATAAATAATATTAAAATATTCATATATGTAAGTATTTCATTACATAGAAAATATTTAAAAATAATATTTAAAAAAAAGAAGAAAAACGAAGAAAGGAAAAGAAAGAAGTACTTACACATTTTTACGATTTTTTTTTTTCATCGAATTTGCAATCAATTCGTTTCGATGACTGACGACACACAATATTAACATTTTCGTTTTTGTTTTCTTTTTTTTTTTTTAATTTCATTGAATGTTTATGTGTTCAGAAATTTTACTATCTAAAGATATATAAGTATTAATTATACAAATGTTATTTTATTATATAGAAAATATTTTATTAATAACTTTTGAACAAATTTATGATTATATAAAGTAATAAGTAATAAGAATGTATTTAAATTTGTTGCGAGTCGCAGCGGGTATAAATAAAACATTTTTCGTGAAATTTAACTGATTTCTTTCAGTTCGATTGTGTATCTACGACAGAGAGCAGCAGTGCCTAAGAAATACTCCGTATTCGAGCAAAATTTTGCCGCTTTTAATTAAAATATTGTTTGTTTGTTTTTTTTTTTATAATTCTAAATTATAGATAAATGCATAAAATATTGTAAATATTTGTATTAAATTAATTTTAATATAATTAAATTAGTAATCAATAGAATATTTGCATAAAATGTTTCTAAAGTGAATTGATTTTTTTCTTTTGTGACATATTTTATTATTTTATATAAAATAGTGCGTAGAGGAATCAATGACATTTTTGAATAAGAATGAATAATATTCAAGTTTGACATCCTGGCCGTTTCTTGTACTAATATTATATAATGAAAACGTGCAAGTGCTGTACAAATAATATAACATTTATATTTAATCGGATCCGGATCCTAGATTTTAAACCAAAAATAACTCTTTATCTTCTTCTTGTACCCCTTCATCTCATTAGTTTTTGTTTGTTACAGCATATTTCATTTTTTAGACAGTCCGTACAGTTTTATTAATCTTTAAATTTAAATTAGCGCAAAATTTCATTACCAATTATAGCTTATTCACTTTGAAAGCGTAAATTAAACTATTCGGAACGTATTTAAAAGTGATGTAAATTACATATGAGATTTATAAAATTGATGTTTTCAAATTCAATTAAAAAAAAAAAGAACAAGAAAACTGAAAATTTTAAAGTATTTTTATATTATTATTCTATTAATATAAAATAGCATAAAAATATTATTGTAACTTAATATTTATTTTATTTCATCGTAGAAATATTTTCTTTCAATCATTTAACAATCTCTCCATATATTTGCTCGTCCATATGGATATATCGCCGCATTGATATGCAACAAATTATAAGTTCAATTAATTCTTTATAATGTAATAATTTTTTTAATAGAATGTGTTAAATAATTAAGTAAAAATATTCAAAATTGTATAATAACTCAACGATGTGTAATGTAAAAGAAAAACGATTAGAATAGAACCGCGAAAATAAAATAAAATAAAACAGTAAAAAACTTCAAATTAACTTGGCGCGTGTTTCAAATTATCAGTCCGGTTTAAGAGGAAAAAAACCATACTGATTTGTATTTTTTTTTTCTTTTTATATGTAAAAATTAAATAGTCTGGCTATTTTGAAACAAACGTCATAATATCTATATTTTGTTAATTATATTACATCGATATATCTCAATTTTTTTTTTTTTTAAAGTCATGTAATTACAATTAATTGGATCGATGAACGTAAAATTATGCATTTGGGATTTATAAAATGTTTGCTTCCTTATTTCAAATAGTGTAAATAACTTGTTATCATAAATATTAAAATGGTATATCGTAAACATTTAATTATATTCGGATATAACGTGTACTTCTTACTTATCACTCATTCGATCTATAATTATGCGCTGATTATAATAATAATAATTCATTATTCAAACTAATTGATATTATGAATAACTAAAATTTTAATATTTTCATATAGAGTTAACACATCGACAGTAGCGGTTTATAGATAACTACTTATCAATATTATATTACGAAACCATTCAATGTAAATAACACCATATCGTTAATTAACATAATTAATTTTTTATTAATTAAAATTTAAATTGTGCGAGAAAATTGCTTTCTGCGAATATATTTTATTAGTATGACTTCGATCTCAATGGTTATCAAGTTTTAAATGTTAATAGTTGTGAACTGGAAATCAAGCTGTTCAGTGTTCAGTGCTAATTGGCACGATAAAAATATGCTGTGTTTAAATTCTATTTAAAGAAGAATATTTAATTTGTGACTTTAGTTTTGTGAATTCAAAAGGCGAATTAAGTCAATTATATTTTTCTTCACATTTTAAGACATTAAATCAAAATGTTCTCTACAAAATCAATAACAATTAGTGTAATTTTAATTCTAAGCTTAATTAAAGTATTTGTGAATACCACCGATAGTAATTTCATCAAATATAATCCAATTGTTTGTATATCAAATGGATGTTTAGAAGGAATTATACAACCTGGATATCAAATTGATTCATATGAAGCTTTTCTCGGTATACCATTTGCCGAACCACCTATTAATGATTTAAGATTTGCAGTAAGTGTTTTATTCATTTTTTATGTCTTAAACTTATAAAAATTCGATATTGATAAATGGTTATACATACCATACATATATATATATATAACCGTGTATTGTGTGCACGTGTATTATTTCCACAAAGAAAAACCAACTAACATCAATTTGCAACCAATACATTTTGTGTTTTATTACATCAATTACCACAAATAGCAAATGATACGTACAGCTATCAAATAGTTTATATATCAATATATCCAATAACGCAAATACCTCCTTTCCAACCAAACACCATTACAGAAAATAAATTTTAAACTCATTATTATAAATGAAAACTATTGTCAACTTTGATGCTATTTATAAACTAGTTTGCTTTCTCATTTATATTATGGCTGTTGTTGTTGTTGGTAATAGCTAGAGTTGTCTTGTGTGGTTGTTTAATAGAACTATAATTATATCCCTTAAATTTGTGGTATAGCAATAGAGTTGGTAAATAAACTGTATTGGCTTTCAGAATAAATAAATAAAATAAAAGAAAAAAATACAAGAAGAAATACGTATTCGAGCATAGATCCAGTAACGTTAAATACATTAATATAATAATTATATATAGAATTAAAGGCTAAAGAATGCTTTTATTCTAACTAACCTACACAAAATTTATGGTTTGAACTACTTCGGTATTAAATAGTTTATTTATATTTTCAATATTTCATTAATCTCGGTTTATCTCCATTTTTCTTTTAAATATATTTCGACTAACATGTCTTAGTCAGTAACATAAACAACAATTTGTTCGCTGGTTAGTCCTTCTTTTTTTCTTTCTTTTTTTTCCTTTTTTTTTAATGTGTTTGGGTAATTACTTCATCATCAAAGATATAACAATATTTTTAAAGGAATAAAAACTTGTTAACTTTATATTATAAAATTCGTAATTAAATAACTATTCCAAAACTTTAATTTCATTTATTTATTTTTTTTCAATGACTTTAAATCTAGAACAACAATTATATTAATTCATATGAAAAATTGCCTGACAAAAAAGTCAATTTAGTATCCCTACTTACAATTCTCGTATATTACAATAATTATCGTATTGAGTTGGCAGCATATTTTCTTTTCTTTAGTTAATATAAAATAACATTATATAAATGGATGTGATGCGTACGAAGTGTTACGGCCACATCTAATTCAAATAAATATATTATTTGTTTCGTTTTTTTTTTCCATTAAACAAATAAAAGTTAAACGGCCATAAAGCTGAATACGAAGTAAGTCATTTTTTTTTTATACAGTTTCCTTATTGTATTTCTATTGCTAGTCGTTTTTACTTGTCATTTACTATATTTCCCCACGCGTGTGACTATCTATATTAGAGTATATATGCGGTTTATAGATTAAATCTAAAAGCTGTATCATTATGATTGTATCCGTGTTTGCAGATTAAATTTTCTAAACACGTATATCTTAATAAGGGATTATATTAAAACGTGAATGTTTTTTTATTCTTTTTGGGAGTGTGTTGGGAGTTACTTTGCTTTTCTTTATTATTATATTTTGTTCTTCGTAAATGCCAAAGGTAAAGGTTTTATATATGTACAAGAAAAGTCTGATGATACTTCCAACGCAATACACACACATAACTGAGACTGTTTTTAAGTAGAGATCATTTAACTTTTAAGGAAATCTATAGAAAATCATCACAAGTTTATGGTTAAATAAAATTTTCTTAAATACTTAAATGTATATTTAATCTAATGTAATGGAATGTAAAGAACAGACAATATATATACAATATACATATGTACTTTAGAAGTTTAAATTTGAATAATATACGAATATTTTTTTGGTCATTTTAAAATCTGTATGATATTTGTAAGCCATAAATGCCAAATCTTTTATTCGTTTTCTTACTTTTTGTTATCAGAATCCAATTCCAGCTAGCAGTTGGAATGGACTTTTAGATGCTACACAACAAAAGCCAGATTGTGCACAAAAGAATTATCTACTACCGAATCCAGTCGTTACTGGTGAAGAAGACTGTCTATATTTAAATGTCTACAGACCACCGGTAAATAAACAAAAAATCATTGCTATTAAAAATTTACCTTATTAAATTTGAAATGGTAAACAAATTATGTTCATGAATTTATTAAAGAACACATCTGCAACCAATTCATCATTAGCTGTCATGGTTTATATTTTTGAAGGTGGTTTCTTTTCTGGTACAATAAGTGAACAAGTTCATGGTCCCCAATACTTTATGGACACAGGAGAAGTTATATTAGTTTTAATGGCATATCGATTGGGAGCTTTAGGTAATTTATATTTTGTTCAAACAACTTGTGCAAAATAAAACTTATTGATTTCATAAAGGTTTTCTATCAACTGGAGATGCAAATAGTTCTGGAAATTTTGCATTTAAAGATCAAGTTTTAGCTTTAAAATGGGTAAAAGATAATATCAAAGAGTTTGGTGGTAATCCTAACAGCATTACATTATTTGGAGCTTCGGCTGGTGGGGCAGCAACACAAATGCATATGATGAGTCCATTGTCCAAAGGTATGTATGGTGAAAAATATTTCATTTTGCTCAATCAGGAAATAAATATAAGTCATGTTATTTAGGTTTATTTAATAGGGCTATTGTCATGAGTGGTCATGCAATTGCACCATACAATGAACCAACTCGAAAACCATTAGCTTTGGCGAGACGACAAGCTGAATTAGTTGGTATTGAAAATATTAATAATTTAACAAATGCTGAACTTGTTAAAGAACTACGAAAAATTAATGTTACTTATTTAATTGAAAGTGGTGATGGTTTGCGGGTAATATTTTAATATAATAAAATTTTAAAATTTAATAAAATATATTATTACACATTTTTCAGTATTGGTCAATCGATCCATTAACAATATACAGATTAGTTATTGAGAAAGAAAGTCCAGAAGCATTCTTAGTAGAACATCCATCTGTTACATGGAAGAATGGAAATTATTTTCATGTTCCATGGATGACGGGCGTTGTTCCGAATGATGGTATTGTTAGATCTGGCGGTAAGAATTTGATTAATGTTCGTTACTTTAATTATTTTTCTTAAATTATTGTGATTTATAATTGATTGCTAATAACATCTGTTCATGAATTAAAATTAACATAAAATTATTTTAACAGCAATTTTCTCAAACAAGGACTTGTTAGAAGATTTTAATTATCAAATGGATTATTTGCTTCCAAAAATTATGGAACTAACACCAAAGAATCCAAATAATATTCAGCTAATTAATCAACGTTTAAAAAACTTTTATTTAAATGGTAGCAATGTTGTATCAGATGAAAATCGACAAGGTTTCATGGATGTAAGTATTAATCTATAAATCTGTTAGTATAATAAGCAAAGTTATTATCATAAAGACACTGACTATATACGCTCTATTTTTTACACTTTTGAAGAAAAAAACAAAACAATATCTTTACCGATTTAAAAAAAAAAAAAAAGCCATGTAAAGTAGTACAAATGAATGGAGTCTTAATAATAAATCACATTTTATATCTTATTTTTATTTATATTCGAACAGATGTTTTCCGACAGAGCTTTTCTTCATCCGCACTATGAATCTATTGAAAACTATTTGCAATATGCTGACACAAAAATCAATCCAGTATATTTATATCGTTTTGCGTATAAAGGTCCTGCTTCATATTCAGCTGTATTCACTGGAACATTGAATGATTTCGGTGTGGGGCATATTGATGATTTAATTTATTTATTTCGAACGCCTATAATATTTCCAGAATTTCCAAAAGATTCAGTCTATGCACAATTGACCAGAGTCTTAGTCGATACTTATGTACATTTTGCTAAATATGGGTAAATTTTTTAAACATTATAACGAGACATTAATAATGTTTAAATGATATTTATAATATATATAAATTTTTTCTGTCATTTAATAGGAGACCAATTATATGGAAAGATATGGAAAATTGTTCGAAGCAACACACTGGCGATATATGTGATTATCAAGAAATTCGAAATTCTGGTGCAAATAGTAAAGAATTTGTAATTGAAACAAAGAGTCAATTTAATATGAATATGGTGAAGTTTTGGGATGATATTTTGAAAATGTGATTTAAAGATAATTTTAATTATTATTATATTTAAATGATATACAAAAAAAAAAATATAAATAAGAATAAATGTTGATAAATAAATATTAAGTGATGTTGCTTCGTTCTAAAAATTTGTATTCTAAGTTTTTTAGTCATAAGTAAAGTTTTGTGTCTTATGTGTATTTGTATAATATATGTTAATAAATGGAATTTAAAGCAAAAACCAGTTCTAAAATGTATTTATTACAACTAGTTTCTAGATGGGTTAGAAATGAATAGTGTCTGGTTTCATGATAACAATTTTATCCAATATGAATAACAGCAATCCATCCATATAATATGGAATATATACACTATATATATGCAAATAAGATCACAATGAATTGAAATGGCAACAGTAAATAGAAAATGCAAAATTATAGAATATTTTAAATTATTTAAATATTTCTTTTCATTTCGATTTTTATTTAAATATACTAGACAGATTTCTATTTCCTTATGATTTATATTATATTTATTATCATCCACTTTTTATGTGTTTTTAGTTTCACTTTCTTTACGAAATAACTTGATAGCATTATATTCTACTAACACTAGAAATTACACTTTTTTTTCTTTTTTTTTGACTAAGCAGCAATAATAAAAAGGCAAGAATTAGTTTTTTTTTTAAATTTTGAAATTGTACTTTCACATAAATAGATGATGGATACGATACCTAAATCGTATATTAATATAAAATATATTGACGACTAAAGAGTAAATATATTTTCGATATATGCAACAAAATTAATTTAATTGGTATAACACTTCTTTGTAATATTTTATAAATGGCGTTTCCATCAACGTATTTAATTAAAGTAACAAAATACAGTTTTAAAATAAACTCAAGTGCAAAAAAAAAACAAATGCAATATAATACAAGAATTTATTTCAAACATTGTAATTGATGATATTGTAATTGTAAAATTATATTAAAAAAAATAAATTGCCTTTTTGTTAAAATAACTAATTAATTATATTTGATGCAACATTATTTACGAATAAAATATAAATTAAATTTTTCATTTTGGTGTATTCGCCTACATTTAGCTACTAATAATCTTTAAATAAAATGCATATACTTTTTTTTATTCTACAAAGATCACCTGACTTCAACCATCAAATGATTAAATTTCAGCAAACATTAAACCTTTAAAAATCGCCGATAAACAACCAATCAGAATTAGAGGGAGCGGTCACTTTCTTGAACCGTAGTCTTCTTGACGCTTTTGAGGCTGCGTGCCCGCTGAAGAAGGCTTCCTCCAGAAAGAGCTCCCCTTGGTGGAGCAAAGAATTATATAAGAAGCGTAAAGAAGTTCGTAAGCTCTTTTTCAGAGCTACGAGTTCTGATCGTCCAAATGACTGGGATAGATACAAAGAGGTACGTAACACGTACAAGGACAGCATTAAGCAGGCCAAAAGGGATGCTTGGAGGGCATACTGTAGAGATGTGGAGGGTGTTACGGCATCTGCAAGACTACACAAAGTTCTCTCAAGCGACCCCCTAAATGGGCCTGGCATGCTTAAAACCGCCATGGGTACGTTCACAACCACAGAAGAGGAGGTTGTAGAACACCTAATGGAAGTTCACTTTCCCGGTGCAGTGGAGTCACCAAACGCCTATGCCCAATCGGCAAATGGCAGTTTGAATAGTGAGTCTGTCTCCAGAGAAGTAGTGAGCGTTGAGAAAATAAGATGGGCAGTGAATTCATTTTCTTCATTCAAAACTGAGGGGATGGACGGGATTTTCCCGGCACTCCTACAGAACGGAATGGACCTTTTAATGGA
>JAABKK020040547.1:0-13357 GCA_011634745.2 Catotricha subobsoleta | reverse complement strand
ACCGGGATGAATGGAGGCGAATGCTAATGGAGGCCAAAACCCACAATGGGTTGTAGAGTCAAGCAGAAGAAGAAGAATAAAGAATAAGAATTATTCTGAAACACGCTTGACTTATATACAATAAATCTAATAGATAAAGAACATAAGTATATTCTGTCAAAGTCTTCCATATCATAATAAATAAAACCTAGTACGCTGAACCTATTAGGTTAGTGACAATCGAGACATTTTGTGCATTTCGTTAGGCCTTGCTTATATATGGTCAAAATATATATATAAATATATATATACACTCAAAAAAAGGAAATAGCTGCAGCAGCTATATTTTTTTTGTGTGAGAAAATGTGATGGCTTTTGCAGCTATGTATTAATAATACAAAAAAAATAATATCTTATATCAAATATAAATGCTGCAGCTATTTGCACACTAATTGTTTTTTGTGTAATAGTTGATGCCCTCAATCGAATTGAAGACTGTATTATTATAATACATACAAGATTCTTTTTATGGGTTTACTGACAAAAGTACTGATATGCTTCTAAAATGTCCCGATGAACCATAGTCTAACTATATATAAAAGATAGTTGGAACATTGAACGGTCTCATGTCGGAATAAAAACTCTACGGTGTGACCTAAGGTAATTGAGATGATCAAAATCGTTCTTTTTTTACCACTTTTTTCTGGATCTCAGGATTGGTCGATATACCAAAAGACGACAAAAGAAAGTCTAAGTTTTCAATTATTTTTTTTGCTTTTCGTTTTACGGGCGGTACTGATTTAAGAATAATTAAAACAAATAAAAAAAATGTAGTCATTTTAACTTATTTAAAACACAACAAATCAACAATAAAATTTCTTATAAATTGTTTAACTGATGATTTTCCACATACGTAAAACTTATATTGGTATTTCCTTCGATATATAGTTCGACGTGCGAATACATTTAGTAAAAAAAAAATATTAATATCTATTTCGGCGAATGCGATTAGCAAATTAAATTCACCTTCACCTAATCAGACAAATATTTAATATATACGCGAACAAGCGACATTTTGACAATAGAGGTTTGCATATTTTGTTACAAAGCAAAAAAAAAAAAGAAAAAAGAAAAAGAAGAACGAGTGCGCAACAGAAATACCAACAATTTCAAAATTTCGGATATGATATTTTTCCGGTTTTTTATTATCATTCGAAAACATTATCCAACTCAATTCCATTCAATCAGTTAAATAATTTCCTAGAAATCTATGTAAGTTGCTCAAGGTTATAAATGAATAAATACAAAAAAAATAAAAAATAATAATAAATGAATACACAAAAAAGCAACAACACAGAAAATGTATTTAACAGAAATATGGTAATTTTAATTAAGTATTCATTTTATCCAAATATGGTATAGAAGTTGAAAGTAACCAACAAAACTAAAAATCCAACAAAACTACATAAACACTCTACTCTGTATGAACACAACATCAACAATATAATAATAATATTCAAAAATTTATTACATTCAAATATTCAAAATGTGCAATTTTATTCATTAAAATTCGAATTAAATCATTAAATGCTATAATAATAGTTATAAAAATAAATGTAATATACTCTTTTATAGTACCATACAAACAACAAATAACCTTCCTCCAATATACATAAAAGGAAGCACCGTCATTTACATCGCAAAACATAAATAACTTTCACTCTTTTTGGCAACACGTTTTTTACGTCTGCAATGCATTAAAAATCTGATTAAATTTATTATATTATGTTTTATAATACCGATTTTTTGTTTTTGTTTTTTTTTTTTTGTTTTTCATTTTATTTTATTTTAGTATTGTATTTTAGCGGATCGCTTGTTTGCGTATTTAACTTGTGCACTCGCCCGAAAATAAATTCATATATATACATAACATGTATATACACAACACACGTTAAATGTTAACGGAGGTGAGGTACCCGCGTACACAAATACGCACTTAGGTAATTATTAGTGTATGTAATAGGTTTGTATGTTGTATTTTGTATGTTTGGTAAGTTATAATGGATTGAACTGTATGGAAAGGCTTGTAATAGGAATGATGGTGTGTGGAAATACAGGTAATAGGTTAATTACATTACATTTTTAAAATGTTTTTTTTTTTTTTTTTTATTATTATTTTGCGACATTTGTGTATAATAGTTTCTCGTACTTTTTATTGTGATAATTAAATAGGATTTAGAGAGTAGAAATGGGAATAAAAGCTTATGTTTTAATATAGAATTTTATTGTAAAACTAGTTTTTTTTTATCATTTGGTGAATTAACTCTGGTATTCTTTATTTTTAATTTATGTTGTATATCCCCCAAGAATAGCCCGATAGGAAAGCAGTGTATCTATCGATCAGATTATATGATTCACTCAATTTCAAAGAACATCTTTCTTACCGAAATAGAGAGAATTAATTAATATTAGCCCATTAAAAAAAAAAAAAAACTATAAGAAAAACTTTATAAAATAGTTAATTGAAATTTGAAAACGTTCGTTATTTGTTTAATCTTATATAAATTTCATGTTCTTCATTAACCCATCATGAAACTTTAAATAATAAAAATAATCAAATAATGAAAACATTTATGTGAAAAGTAATCCGTTTAGAATATTGTTTTGTTAATACCGTCAATTATTTTATTATACATACAAAAACGGTTATAGGCTCTCTTATACACTTGTTTATTAGTTGTAAAATTTATAGTAAATAGTGGGTGTATTTCGCGAATCACAATTTCATTTATTGTGCTTGTGCAATTTCCGTATAGGCATTAAAAAAAATAATATACTTTTGTTGTAACTATCTCTATTGATCAATTACCCAATTACTTTCATCCGTTTTTTTTTTTTTTTTTGAACAAACATTTTTGACTAATAAAATATTTATTTTTTTATTTATTTTATTTTTTTCATTATATTTTTATTAAAATAAAATGAATTTCGAATACAGTCTAGCGTGTCTCTGGTTAATTGTATAATATATACCCATTTACGACTACATCTGCTTCAAAATTGAAATCAGAAAATAAATTTTAATACTGTATATATTGTATTGTCGGTATATTTGCATCAACATAAGTATTATATAATAAAAGGGTTTCATTTTTCAAATAACTTTTCCTGTTCCTTAGGGATTAGTTTAAGAAGTCTATATAAGAACTAAGCAAAACTTTGCAGACGATGATGATGTTGCGGTAAACATGACATTTTATAAAATTATAAATAAATAAATAAAAAGAAAGAGGAAAAGAAGAGACACATAGAGTTAAGAAGAAGGTTTTAATAAATTTAACTCAAGTGGAAAAAAAATCGATTTTGTTTTCTTTCAGTAGTTTGCATGTCACTTATAACTGAAGTGGTAATAGTATTTATTACAGAATGAACAAAAAAAAAAAGAACATTTAATACATATATTAATAATATGAAATAGTTAAAATAACAGGTTGATGTACTTTATCATCGTTGCGTATGTTTTTTTACTAGAATATCCTTATATATTCTCTGAACATATGAAATATTTTTAAGTGATATTTGATGTAAATGTACAATATTGATGCAATCATTACAATTTTAATAATCTTATCCATATGCGTATATTAACAGTTTCTCGACTGTATATCGACCGTCTAACACTTAAATATAATATACTTTTTTTTTTATAAATAAATTCTCAAGGGTTTTTATCGTCATATTTTAGCATTTTATTTAAAGATTTTCGTAGTATATTATCTTTCTTCTCTTAAAATAATAAAAAAAAAAAAAAAAAAAAATGTATAATACGTATAATAATACCAATATATGTATATAGTTAGTTATATGCGGTACGTGCGCATACCTGCAGTTCATTTAAAATATTTAATTTAAAGACATAAGATTTTGGTATGACGCCAACTAAATTCATATATGTTCTTCAATGAACTCATTTTATTTATATTTCGAGGAAGGTAGAACAATTTAATTGCAAATATTTCATACACAGGTATTATTGAATTAATTAATTAGGTGTCCACCGTCCACATATTTAAAATAGGTACAAATCAACATATATACGAAAAAAATTAAATTATAGGTACATACACATACACAGTACACACGTTATAGCGTGTACTACTAATTCGATAAAGTATATCATTTTAATAGCGTGTAAACTTCATATCAAAACGCTGATTCAATTGTGTGTTTATAAAATAAATTTTCCGTTTCATAAACATATTTATGCTTATAAATATTAATTTAAATAATTTTTTTTTTTTATAATTCTGAATTCATTCGATTAACTTCAGTTTGTCATAAACAATGGAAAATGGATTCAATATAAGCATATTTTCTGTTCAAAGGAGTGTACTCAAAAAATCGTGTCAGCCAATCTATCATTAATACTCTGATCGTATATACCTCTATATTAATTAATCATTTTGGCATTTATAATATATAAACATCTGCATACCGCTTCAAGTGTACGTTACCGTTTGCGTGTACCCGTGTGTGTATACAAAACACACATATATATATAAACCTTAACACATTTATTTATTTGTTTCAATTAAAAAATTTCTAATTACATTAATATTTAAATAAACATTGTGTCAATTTCTGTATCATCATCGGAGACATAATATACAAAATCGAAAATCAATAAATGAAAATAATGATATTGAGAACGATAAGACGGACATCGATGTATACAATATTTGAATTCATATAATGTATGTATCAATTACCTATACCATTTTCATTTTCATTTTTTTTTTTTAATATTTTTTTTTTTTTTTTGTAAAGCCAATTTTTCATAGTTTAAATGAAACTGTTTTCATAACGAATATTGACTGCATACAGAGTACACGATACTCATTCTCACTATATAGAAATAAAATATATTAATATAAAATATATAAACAACAAAATCAGCGACCAAACAAATCGAGATTATTCGGTCAAGGATCTTTTGGTCATTTTATTGTATAATATTTTTGCCTGTGCCTCACACATATGTTTCATGTAAATCGTATATAATATTATTATTATTATAATTTATATTATGGATCTCTATCGTAACATTTATTACGAGAATAACACATAAAAGCGTAAGTATGAGTAACAGCGTTAGAATAGAAAATAAGATAACTAATTAAATTTTATTTTTCTTTATTTTTTTGTTTTGTTTTTTTTTTTTATTTTAATGCACGATAAATGTTAATTAATATAATACAGGTAAATAAATATATAGAAAGAACATATTATTTTGAATAACAAACAAATCAAATTGTAAAGAGTGAGAGAAAGACACTTAGCTAAGTTTAAATACTTTAAATTCAATTTGCTTTTGTATGAAGTGTCTGTTTGGAATATAATACTTGGCCTTGTAAGCAGAAATGATTATGATTTATTCTATTCTTGAATTGACATTATTAGGCGCTTCGAGCAATGATTTTCGATCATTTTAGAGTAGGTTTAGGGTAGATTTTATGTCAAAATTCATTGTTCTTTTGACATAAAAGTTACTTTAAAGTAATCTAAAGTGATCTATCTATCATTGCTCGAAGACACCTATTGTTAAGATAAATTTGATTGTTTGATAACTGTTTAATTTGAAATAGTAAATTCAGAACATGATGAAATATTAGACTGAAAGCAGCTATCTTGGAAGCGCTAACTGGATTACTTATTTACTTATTAAGTGCGTTCATAAAATATTTGTATTTAAGCTATCTGTTGAATCGAAAATTAAACAGACTAGGAAAAGTTTTATTAGGTGTTTTCTTTTGTTAATTGTTTAATTTACGTATTAAATGTGTGTGTGAAATTCATTTAAATACTTAAACATAGATGCTATGTATGGATTGGTTACAGATCAAGAGTAAAGAAAAGTTACAAATATATACTAGGCGATTTAAGAATAACTGAAGAATTCGAGTTGCTTTTAAAATTAATGACAGTCTATTCAAAAAACACAAATCCAATTCACTAAGAATAATCTTAACTTTCATAAATATCTACATAAATATGTATAAAATGAGCCGAATAGCAGCCGCGTTACACAACATTTGTATATATTATTGTTGCATGAGACACACAAGTAAAATTATGCACATGCCAAATGCCGATATATCCGTAGCCAATATCTAAATTAAAACATAAAACTGAAATCAGAAATTTTTATAAATGTTTTCATCTTCTGAATGTTTGTAAAAGGGCAACAAGTACCCAATTAAGGAAACATACTTTCGATTACGACATCCTTATGCGCCTCTGACACTTTAAAAAAAAAAAAGAAGAAAAAAAGAAAAAGCAAAAGAAAAAAAAACAGTTGTAAGTGGTTTGGATAAATTCTCGTTTTTAAGTACTTATTTATATTATGTTGGTTCGTAGATTTGGCATATAAGTATCCGACGTTACTTAACATAACGTTAACTTTACAATATTTTTTTTATTTATTTATTTTTTTTATTTTTTATTAAAAGATAAGTAAGTATATTATAAAAAGTTTTAAAGATTTATATAAATGTTATTATAAGGCAAGGTGGTTTATTATTGGCAAGCGTTGAAGTTATATGAAGAGAAATTAGCAATAAACAGTCCATTGAGATTGAATAATTTGAAATTTCACTGTTTTTTTTTTTTTTATTTAAAACTTGTTTCATTAACAGCGAGCGATCTGATTGCAAGCATAAATTTATAAAGTGGAATTTCAGTATACAAATACAGTACGGTACAGCGTATAGCAATTTATTGTGAATTTTTTTTTTTTTTTTAAATGGTTTGTTTGGTTATTTGAGCCTGTAGTACATAGTAGCCAGTTTGGGGCTTTTAAATTTTTCAGGTAATTCAAATAATACTTGCATCAAATCTTATTGTTTTTATTTCTCTTTGCTGTTGCCGAATAATCATCTCGTGTTATTGGTATTGACTTTATAGAACTTTGCTTTAAGTAATAAACATTCTATAAATCTCTCAGATATTGTTTTTAAACTAAAATACTATGGATACACTATAGAGTTAATTATTAATTAACACATATGTGTCGAGGATAACTACGTTCTGATTGGCTAGTTAAGAGTTAATCATGATTCGAAACTTTATTATCTCTATAGTCTAGTCATATCTAGTGTATAAGTATTATTACTTTTGTCTACTAATCGGTAATTATTACTCATTACCGGGCGTTGCTTTTGTTAATGTTTAAAATGCATTTATCAAAATATTTGTCTATTTTTTCTGGTGAAACAGTGACTTTTCAGCAGGAGTCAACCAGCCTGCACGTTGCTAGCCATAATACTATTCGTATTATAAGCTCTTAATAGACTATTAGCACGGGAGAGTATTTAAAAAATATCCTGTTGAGCAGCTCATATAACAAAAAAAAATATACTCCACATTTTTTTTTTATATATGAAGCTGCACAACAGGAGATTTGTAAATATACTCTGCCATACTATTGGTCTATAGTTCTAATGTGTACATTCGTAAATCAACGTTAATATTGTTAATAATCAAATAATAATACATACATTTTTTTTACACTATATCAAAACCAGCCAACATTTCTTTCTAAGAATTGCATTTATGAATTCATATAGAAAAATACAAAAAAAAAAAAAAAATATATATATAAACAAAATATGCCACATTATAGGCACTTGTTAGCTCCACACCCCCATTTTTATTGTGTATAGCCTTGAGATAAAATATTGACTTTAAATTCGTGGAGATAAGTAAATAAATTAAGTCGGGTGACGACAGTATGAGGTAATCACATCTGTGCAAAAATTAATGAAATATAAAATGAAATACGATATACGATGCGTTGCCGATAGCTCTTCAATATAATTCTTCTTGTATTTTTCTCTGTACTTGTATTGTATGTATCAAAATCTTTATAATTTGTTCCATACTCTTAAAACATTTAAATGAAATTATATTTAAAACCGATATCAACAAAAAAAATCAATCATACAAATTTTCTGGTGGGCTCACTTTACTTAGCGTAAATATTAAAAGATTAAATTTTCTGTTTTCTCTGAAATAATAATAATACCTAATAATCTTGACTTTTATTCCGTCTATTTTTTTTTTAAATCTTAATTTTCATGTTATTTTTTTTTTTTTGCATTTAAATTCCTAATAGAATGTCATTAAATATATAAACAGATTATATTATACGTATATGTAACCAAATAATAAGAACATAGATAGATAGATTGTATATCATATTCTCACATTACAATTGGCTATATACTATATATATATATATATATATATTGACACATGACTTTTATAGAATATTGAATATATAGAGAGGTACACACAACCAATATGTAACATATTGATTATATTTAATGTAATTCTCTAACGTACATAGAATATTTAATCGTTTGAACTAAATAAAGCACCATAAATAAATTGTCTTTTTAAAAGACACACATAAAAGACAAGACATGATAGCCGTGACCTGATCAAACCCATTTGATGAAATTAATAATGCATTTTATTATAAATACGTTAAACGTAAATTTATTCAAGTAAACATCATTAAATGTGCATTTATATAATATATTGATTGAACGGTACGTACCGTATATAAAATCATTATTATTTTCTCATTTTTGTGTATGTTTTTTTTTTATTTATTTATTTATTTTATATTTATTGAAAATATAAATAAATAAATTTATTTAATATTATAAAGACATTGTTCAATAAACACTAAGTAAGTACAATCAACAAATATATATTGCCTGTATTAATACCTTACAATGCAATTCATATTAAATATACAATTTTCAATTTATGTATGTTATTTTCAATAATTCCTTCGGTTATTTTTATTATTTTTTCTCTTTTTCATCTTTTTTTGTTTTGTTTTTGTATTAATTTTTCATTTGTAACACAAGTTATATTATGATGAGTATGACCGATGAGTGTTAATTTGATATGTGATGCTTTTTAACGATTTGCTGACTGCTGAAATGTACGAGTGTGTTGTCTGTTGTTTTTGTTGTTGTTATTATATCACATTGAGGTTTATTATTATTATTATTATTATTATTATTATTATTTCTTTCTTACTTCAGTATTTTTTTTTTCTTTAATTTTTCATAAATTGCTTAAATAAACATTGTCTGGAAGTTTAATAAATCGACAAAATGTTTAGTTATACGTTTTATAACAAACGACAATTTATATATTATATATATAAATGAAATAGATTTGATTTAGTATTCTGTCATTATGCAGTTATGCACTTCCTTTTCATTTTGTTTTTAGTTTTCGTTTTTCATTTCACTTACATATATTTAATATTGTATAAGAGAGCGAACAGCAAAATAATAAGTTTTAAGTAGTTTTATATTATTTCATTTATATGCTCGATTATTATTTTAAGTAATTAGAATTTCGTGATGTTTTATTAAATTTGTTCTAATGGATGAAATGCAGTTAACTTGTTTTTACAGCCATTCTAAATGCATGAAATAATGAATGCATTATATGAAAAACTAAAATCGTGATAATTGACGTATTATGATTTGATTAATTATATAATTCCTGTAGTTTGAAAAGGCATCTTGAAAATTCTAGATTAAAACTGTCGGTAACATTTTTGGTTAGGTAAAATTCTTTGTTCGATAAATACATTTATCACCGAGAGAATGTTACGATTTTTTTTGATTTTTTTTTTAAATCTACAATATATTTTGAATATACGTTTACGATAAATATTGATTAAGCCAAATAACATTCACAGCCATTCTAAATAGTTTAAAAAATATAAATTATGGAAAATTATTGCATTTCACATTTCGGTTGAGCATATAAAAGAAAAAAGACATAACGTAAAGTCCCTTTACAATAAATGTTATGGTGGCCCTTTATAAATTTGAAATACAAGCATTTTGAATGATTTATTTCTATTCGGTACGTAACACATACACACATACACATAAAAATCACATTGCACGAGTTACAAAACGTGATTTTGTTCTCAAATTGTGATTCATTAATAACTCTTATAAAATTTTGAAAATCTGTCGACAGGTTTATGTTCAAAATTTATATATATATATTATATATAGTAAAAGTTATAAGACAGTCGATATCAATCTTAAAAGAAAAAAAAATCAACTAAATAAATAACTGAACGAAGTCAGAGTCTCAGTCATATATGGCAATGTAATTTTGAATAATAAATAATAAATAATAATAATAATAATAAAAGAAAAAATTAATTTAATTTAAATGAGCCAATTTGTTCAACGAATATTTATTATTTTGAATAGGTTGGCTTTGGCTGGTAGGTATCTGTCTGTCTAGGGCACTATTTACAATTACATTACACACATATATACTTAATATATCTAAATTATGTGGTAATTTTCAAAAGTTTTGTTGTTGATAGACAAAGTATATAATCATATACAATAGCTTATTAAATCAAAAAAAATATATATATATATATTATAATAAATAGAACAACAACCATTTATTACAGAATATTTAATTCAATATATAGTCTGTAGGTATTTACGTATATCTAATGGCAGTACAATAAAGTTATCATTGTCTGGTCGGATTATAGTAAACATTACACATTATAGTGCATATATTTTTATATGATCATGGATTAGATATTGATGAGATCCGTTTAATCTATCAACTATGTATCATTCTATATTTCAATTTGTGTATAATGTTTCTATTAAACATACATTGAATGAACATATATTAATGGTTCATACATATTATTTAATTAGAAAAGTAATGTATACGTTAATTTTTTTTAATAATAATAAAATGCCGAAAATAAAGCCTTTGAATTATATGTGATTTCAGCAGACAGTAAGATACTTTTTTCAAAATCCTTGAGATACTTTCTATTTTGAGGATTGTAAGGGAAAGTAAGGAGATAAGCAAGTAGTTCAAGTACTAAAATGTTCTTCGGACTTTACTTAAGATACTTTTGTTTTTGTTTAAAAAAATAATAGACGAGAAGAAATAGGGAAAGATGGGTTACATTAAATTAAATGGCGCAGATCAAAAGAGTGTATTTTAGTACAGGAACTATATTTTTAAATTCTCATTTGTTCTTACAATCTACAAAATAGAAAGCATCTTAATGTTTTTGAAAAATATATCTTTTACCAAGTCTGGGTTTCATTGAAGAAGAGATGTCGAAATGCTTATAGAAATTCTATTTATTTTTTTTCTTCTGTATTTGTTTTTTTTTTCTCACGTTACCTAAATGCCCGCCTCTACATATTTATTACCGCATACGTTTTTTTATTTAATATATAATTAAATGCATGATAATCGATCATATTAATAAATTACACAGATCATTATTGCACATATTACCAAAAAAAATAAAATAATAATAAAAAAATTCAAATACAAATGAGCTAAAATACCGTAGTTCAATAAAAAAGACAAAAGTTTTGAAAATAAAAAAAAAAAAAAATTTGAAAAGCTATTTGTTAATCGTTTTGGAAAGAATTTCTCAATGTGTTTTCGTGTAACATAATAATTATTTTGATATATTAGATTTATTGAAGGGATTTAATAAAAAAAAAAAAAAAAAGCCATCTAATTAACATAAATTAACATTTTGGAATTCATCATTTTATTATATACTATTTATCCATATTTTCATTATATCTCGTGCTCGCATTATAAATTTATTTATCAGACATAATGATGAAGTAGGTACAAGAAATTCAGGGTTGGATCATGACGCGTATAGAAAACGTTATCGACGTAAAAATGTAAAATATTGCAAAACAAAAAAGAAGTAAATTATATGTAAAGAACGCTTAACAAACGTAAAAAACCAAAAAAACTTTAAAAATAAACTACAAAAGACTCAACTAAAAGCGAGAATTTGTCAAAAAAAAATTTTTTTTGTTTTTAATTACATGTAAAAAATTTAAGTATAAAGCTTTTATACTTTACAATTTGTAGAAAATGTGCACGCATAATGAACCCATGGCATACATAAGTAATTATTAGTTTTCCACGATAATACGATATATAGTTTTCTACATGTATAGCTATAGAACAAGAGCTTTTATTACGTTGAATTTTTTACGGATCCCAACCCTGATCAAGAATATATGAAATAAAATAAAAGCGCTCTGTATTTGATTTGACGCGTAATGTCTTGTAAGTGATATCTGAGTAATATCATTTTAACGCGCACAGTTCAGCTATTTTGTTGTTGTTGTTGTTGTTGTTCTCTTTATTTATTTATTTCGCTTTTTTTTTTTTCTTTATTTGATTTATTATGTTAGCGTTATTCAAAAATGATGACGATTATTTCATAATGCTATAAAAGATACGCACATAAACACATATTTATGGGTGAATGGTTATATTAAACGGTTGTCAAAAAACATGATATGATTTGATTGTTGTTAATTGTCCTATTGGTTTTTATTTATAAATAATTAATTTTTATTAATTATCTCTTCAGACTTGAGAGATTGCGTGATTTGGATATTGCATTACAATGGAATATTTTCAATTGAAATTATAATTAATATGTATTGATTTTGTGTCGTTTCTTTTTTTTTCTCTCTCTTCTTATTAAAATTATGATTGAATTTAATATTGAATCACCCAGGAACATTATATTTGGTTTCATTTCATCAGCTTATAATTATTATTTGCGCATTTATTTATTTATTCATTTATTTATCACCAAATAAAAACATATAAACATTTTGAAAGTGAAGTATTTTTGAAAACTATTTCAAGTAATAAAAATAATAGAAATTAGAATTTAACATAACTTAAAAATCAAATGAAACAATTTTTATTGCAAATATCAAATAATTATTTTATTTGGCTGCAAATTTAACATTATTGTGATATGAAGTCGGACAAATTTTCACGTAAATGAAATGCGGTCGCTTTACTGGATGAAAACTTTAAATAAACAACATTCTGAATTCTTTAATAGAAACGATAACCAAATAAGAAGGCATCAAAAGACAATATTTCTTCACATATTATAAGTATTCATTTGTTTTATTTTTCTCACAGTCATGCATTTCGTCTTTATTTACCCTTATTACCTACTTTGCATATCATTATCATATGCATCTAGTTTATATATATATATATTATCATTCACTTGTTTAATGAACAATCAATTGTCATTTGTCAATATAAAATAGATCAAAGTGGTTCAATTAGGGCTCATAAATTTTATTATAATGCTATAATGTTCACAAAATCTTTATATGCTCTTAAGTAGTTAGTTATAGGCATAGGTGCACACGCTTCTGATTTCAGGGAGGGGTACATTTGAAAAATTTAGATAGGGTATTTTTTTTTT
>JAABKK020040536.1:0-13358 GCA_011634745.2 Catotricha subobsoleta | reverse complement strand
GGAGAAGTTGCTATGTAAGTAAACATTAAAGTAGGCGTTGAAATATCGATTTTTTAGGTTTTTCGCTAATATCTCCGTAACCACTCCACTAAATTATTTGCGGAAGGTTATTACCTTTCAATAGATACCTCACTTCTAAAAATCGGCTGGATAGTTGGATAGGAATAGAGGTAAATACAAAAACCAACTTTCGATTTTATATATATAGATTAAATTAGTTTTTATTTACTAGTTAGTTAGTTCTATTTGGATCAAGCGAATATTATATTAGTTAGTAGTAACAGTTTTTTTTTTTTTAAATCTGAACCACTGAACTGAATTTTTGGTGGATCGTTTTTTAATTTTATTTTTAAATAAGATAATACAAAATCTAACGTTTACGTACATCGTTTAACGTTCACGTATTTTTCGAAAACTCCCTATTATTTGCGATGAAGACAAAAGTTCATAAAAGTTAAATATAAAAAAGGAAATAACACAAAATAAACAATGTTATGGAATATTATTCTATTTATTTTTTTATCTTCTTTTACTTTGGATTTAGTTAGCGGATATTAGTTATCACCGTTGGACGAAGAATTTCATTCGTTTCGGAATATATAAGATGTAGTTTCGATCTGTGATGGTTTTTTCCTGGGAAATAGAAGATAATTTTTTTTTTATTAAATCAAGTTGAAAATTATTAAACAGAAATATTTGATTTTTTTTTTTTTTTAATCATCTAGAGCTCAGTATTTAACTTATTTTGAGTATGTCAACCTTTGACCTATATTTATGCCGAAAATATACACAATAAGAATTTAACACAAAAATAATTTCACAAGAGCTATAGCTAAATTTTAATTGAAAAATTATCATGGACGAGCAATAGTGACTTTTCAAAATTGTAATGTGGTTTTTTTTTTCTTCTAACGTTAATTTTTACCCACCACGTTGTCTGCAAGTAAATTTAAATTGTAATTTATTCTCAATCATTTTTTTTCTTCTCTGTAAATCTAAAATACGAAATAATTTTATATAACCTTCAAATATTTACTCAAAATCTACTTCAAACACCCACTATGCTTGAATTTTCTATACCATCCATCCATCCCAATCATCAACCCACTCAGACCGTTCTTCAACATAGTTGACAAAAAACAAGTCAAGCACCAATTCTTCATACAATAATGGGATGTATGTAAGTACTTACACAGCGTGTACATAACCGCGATGTACAATACATAATTATATCTACTCTATCTCTCTTTTATAAGGCATACTCTGGGTGATTCCTTGCCATACATACATTGCGCTATTATAATTCTAATTTGAATAAAATTGATTGATTATCTACTTAAAATGTCTATTCAAGTGTTTTCTTTCATTTTCTATGACAATATTTAAGCCTTCGTTGTTGATTCTCGCATATTCAAATTAAACAGTGTGGAGTGTTTGTGCATTTAATATGATTTAATATTTATCATTCTTTCCATTTTTATTTATTTATTTCTATTATTCATTGGTTTTCTAAAACTAATAATAAAAACAACTACAACAAAAAATATTCTACAGCAAGTGCATTTTACGGTTTTGCTTCTTGAACATTCAAAATATATTTGATGTTTAGAATATCGATTGGTATACTTTCGTTTCGTACATTTAACATTTCTTATAGCAAATATAAATTTTAAATATTCTAAATGGTAAAAGCATTAAAAATACGTCATTACTAACTTTTTATACTTTTTTTTAACTGCAATAAATCTAGCGCTCTAATTTCTGGGTGATTACTAGCGACTAACTACCAACGACTTACACCCCGTTTAGATTAGCAAAATTTCGATCTGTTTGTTAACTTTTTAGGTCAATCAACAACATGCCTACAATAAGCAAGAACGAGACCGTCATGTACGAGTTAAACTAAATAGTGTCGTTGATTGATCGAAAAAGTTAACAAATAGGTTGAATTTTTAATAAAAATGTATTTTAAATATAAACCCATACTAACTGTTAAAAAAAAATAGGGATCGGAGAATGCTTTTGGGGTAAAAAGTGGGGGGAGGCAAAAATGATAATTAAAAAAATTGGAAAAAGGGGGTCCCAAAAGGAGGAGGGTTTTGGGAGATTTATTATTTTTTGTCTTAATAAGCTTTACATGTGCAGGGGAACTGAAAAGCGGATCACAGATTAAATTCTCCGCGAAAAAATTAATCTTAATCCGCATCTAAGATTATAAGCGACAAGTTTTTAGTGATACTTGATACTCCTTATTCCTTTTATTTGATATAAACAATAAACATACTATATGTACAATTTTACAATCTTACAACTCTACACTTACTAAAGGAATACCCTTATTATCTTTTGATGTTACTGTAGAATATCTTATATTTGAAAAAGTAATGCTCTAATTAATTTTCACTACCTCACTTTTTAATTAACGTATCGCAATCACTCATATTTATATTTAGCCCATTTATTTTACCTTTGTAGGAATGGATAAGAATTTCTATTTAATCAGTTAATAAAAAGAAAATTGATTTTTCAATCATAAATCAATATAAATATTACTACTTTATTATTATACTTACTGGGTCGCACCATATCATTATTATGTTATTTCAGATAAATAGTAAATTATAACATGACATGACATAACACAAAAGGTGTTAATTTACCATTAATATAAATGAAATGCGTAATAAATTAATTATGATTTAATATTTCCCGTATTTTCATTATAATATTAATAATTATTATTATTATGTTTTTTTTTTTGCGTTAATAAGTTTATGGGTTCAATATTGTTTGTTATTTAGGGAACATATAACGTTTATAGATTACGTTGAAATTTACTTCATCCGTATATCAATTTAAAATTTTCAATATAAATTTTTATTTGCAAGCTAATATATAGAGCTGAGAAAATATAATATTGAAATAACTGTCGGTTTCGATAATGTTATAATATTTAATGTAGTTAGGTGGAATTTAACAATACATAATGCCTGGATTGTATAAGGAAACATTTTGGATTGATTATAATGTGTTATATATATCGTTTAGTAGACCCAGCAGCAGCGTCATTCATCGCACTTTATCGAAAATGCAGAATACAATAAATTATTCATGCAATGAAATATAGTCTCTTTGTCTATTGTATCGGCATTTAAAGCCAAAAAGTAGGGGAGATAAAAATGATAAATATAAGTGTTTAAGTAACCAAAGTTAAGTATTATAATCGCATAACATATTGATGCAATTTATTATTTTTTGATAAAACCAGATTTAATGTTTAGGCGATATATATTTATTTGCGTATTGCTTATCGTTATATTGATGTGTCATGAGTCTTATATTAGACAGATATAAAATGTTCAAGGGAAATGTTATATATTTTGTTGAGAACGAAAATATAATTAGAGGTTTAGATGTGATAAATTTGACATGTACATTTTTTTTTTTTCTTTTTAATCTTAAATTGAATTGTAGAAAGTACAGAAAATATATTTTCATATTGGAAGAAACGTTTATATTTATTATAAATTTTTAATTGAAAACTGCCGCATATAAATTAATAAATAGAATATAAATTTCGAAATTGGTAATAGGATATAATTGAGTTTAGAGACATTTTTTATTATCATATCTTTATTTATTCTTTTTTCTATAACCACATTTTTGTTTAATTTAACAATCAACTCACGTTCAACAGTTTTTTTTAAAAAAAAATACTAAACTGACAGTGCCCTTTCAGTTTACGCCTATATTAATTGAAATGTTAATCAAGTCAATCTGATATTGATATAGCTAATATTAATATTCGAAAAATCATTTAATCCAAATCAATCAAGAACTATATAAATTACATTGTATTTGTTGCACAAAACTCGTACTGGATTGGATTTGTTAAAAAGGGACTAAATCGAGCGTTCAGACCATCGAGCGGGCCCATTACGCATCCCCGATTGTTTTTGTTGAGGGAGTACTGGTCGCTTAGCGTCCCAGGTTAATACCCATCTTGAAGTGACTGGTACTATTTATAAAGTTTAAGATCTTTACGTTTGGTTTGCTTTTGACTTTATACGGTTAGGTGACAAGGGCACTAAAAACAACGGAGTCTATCAAGCTAAAAAAAGAGGCAAGTACACAAGAAATTTTCTACCGTCTCAGTTTCCGTACCACATAATTCACAATGCGGGTCACTGTTGATTCCCATGACATGTAGGTGGTAGTTCGTAGAACAGTATCCAGTTAGGACACAAAACTCGTATTACATTTACAATACGAAATAGAGCTTATTATTTACAGATCCTGTACACTGTACAGCCTCTGATGCAATCAAACCGGACAACTTTATAAATCATCTATAGATGATATATATACTGAATATATTCCGTTGCAGATACGTAGCTTGGGGGCTCTCTCGGTTATTGTTTGAATAACAAATTTCTTTTTTCGTTATAATCAATTGAGGCTGAAACAAAAACTTTCGATTAAGTCGGAAAAATGCTGAAAAATGGGAATCTAGTAAAACATAGTCCTGGATATTCCGTGAACGGATTTACAAAATTATATTCTGAAAGCTTGAACCTTTTTACATGCTGTATGCATGTGTTCTACTTTTTATTAAATTTAATTATTTATGTTGATATTTTGATTGAAATATGAAGTGCTTTATACCATCTTTCAACTTTTCTTTTACTATTTAGAGAAATATTTCGAATATGATATGAAGTAAGTTTATTATAATAATACTTGTATGAAGAAGAAAAATGGCTAATAAAATTCTATATGCTGTATGTGCAGCACTTTCTTCATTTTCAATTCTGTTAAAAATTTATTAGTTTTGAACACAACCTATTTTAAATAACGCCCGTAAGACCGCACTTTATAAAAATATTGTATGGAAAATTAAAAAAAAAAAAAAGAACGTATTTTCCTTGTATTTTAGATTTGCCAGTTCAAAAACTTTTCAGTTTCTAATTTTCCGGTTTTGTGCATAACTTTTATAACATGCGCTCGCCTATTTTCTAATTATTTTATTTCCAAAAAAAAAAACATGTCAACTTGCGAAATAAAAAGACGTAACACACTATAAAAAAAAATCATTTAATTCAAATAACTCTCATTTTAATAATGTCCTACGTATAGAATAAATTTAAGAATTTGATTAATTTTTAAATTTTAGTTATGTGTGAAGCCCAAGGAGCACAACTGTTACTATATAAGACCAATTAAAAATTACAGTTTCCAAAACGTTATTATAATTAATTTGTAGATTCTCATGCAAAATTATTGTTTACTTTATTTATATCCAAATTAACATTTATATATAAATATATGCATATATGCACAAATTTTTATGAAAAATTAATTGTTTCTATAAGTTTAGATACCAAAAACTGCAAGTGTAATCTCACTTACGTAATCTCAATCACACATAATATAGTGCCAATCACATTTGTATAAAAGCCTTATGTTTCTTGTACGATATTTAGAGCTATATTCATATGGCTTAAAATAAATATATTTGAAGTCATCAAACATTTATACTTTCAGAGTATTTTAATTTTGATTACATGGAACTCAAGTAAAGGTTTAAATTTCAGTAATCTCTGTCGCATTCTTTTTTTTTTTATTGAATATCTCAACTGCAAATAGCCTAAAAGCAAATAATTTGTCGGTAAACTTAAATCGTGCCAAAACCTACAATTTAATACTATAAAATTAGTGTTTTTTTTAATTAATGGGAAAACAGTAGCTTTAGCTCTAAATGCTGACATAATCTCAGTAACGGTATAGAATTAGCCATCTATAACATTGCAGTTCAAGTATAAAATAAATTACAGAAATTGTAAGTAATTGTTAATTTGTTATGTAATTTAAATTACATTAAACATGATGTAGTATTTTTAAAAAAGTAAGCAGGTCATTTTTTTTTTTTTAGAAATTAAAATACATTTTTTGTCAAAAGTAAAAAATAATTAATAATTAATTACAGAGCAGAGAGTTGAGTTCGAAATACTAGAGATATTTTAAGTATTTCATGTTATAATAATAGAAAAGTTAATATGTACCTAAATAATTCCGGATTGATTATATAGGCAACAAATGATTATGATTGCAATCCTTTAGAAGTATTTTATGAATTCATTTCATATATAGGTAGTAGGTACATACAAATAATAATCAGAGTGTAAAAAGTAAAAACATTATCCTGATTTTGAATTCTTTCAACAGCCCTTGGTCATTGCTTTTAAATAATTTTAATAAAAGAGTTCAAAAATAAAACACTAGTTTGGTCGTTTACATAAAGAAAAAATTCTACAATCATTTTGAAACTTCATAAAAAATAAATTAATAAACTACAAAAAATATTTATATTTATAATAAATGAACCGTATTTGTTCCACATACAATTTTTACTTACATCGTTTATTTATTACTTTTACAAAGCCCATTTATTTATGAAATAGTTAAAGTAAACATCATTACGTTATGACATGACGCATAAACTGATTTTAATTATAAACTCAGCTCAGTCACTGCAACTTCGACTTTTAATCAAAAGCATGATACATATACAATGAGTTGATACAAAGTTATAGTAAATATAATTTCATTTAATAAAAATATTACTAGTTATTTATTGTTTTTCGTATTTCTATCATTCCTGCATTTCTGCATCAAAAAAGTAAATAAGTTAAAATTCAAAAATCTCTCAATTCATAAATATATATAATTATATAGTATGTCCTAGATCAATAGGTAACGATAGTTATATCACATGGCGATGTACGTAACACAATTTGTTTGTCCCTAATATACTTATGCAGAAATATTTTATATATGGAAAAAAATAGTTTTCAATGACACTGTGCAGAAAATTGTAGACTTTGAATTGCTCCAAATTATTAATTGTCATTGAATTTTCGATGGAAACCGAACGCTACTGACCCCAGGTTTCTAAGTGCGCGCAGTCCAAAGATATATTAAAATTTAGCATTAACGAGCTAGGGGATCTTAAAAATGAATTTCTCCACTCAGTTATGGAACATTCTAAATTATATTTATTACCTATATAAAATAGGTAATATCCGACAAAAACCCTTTACGCGTGAAGCAAGCAACTCATCCAGAAGTATTGATTTGGGTTAGTGAGTTACTTGTGTCACCTTTAACCTATAAATGGTTTTTGTCAGATAAAACTAACTAAAATTTTATTATAAATTTCTCTATTTTTCTATTATTAAGTTTCTAATACAATATAAATATACTTCTCAAAAGTTTTTGATGCGGTTTCCGAACAAACTTTTTTATTAGCACAATACACACTACCAATACAATATAACACCTACATTACACTACAGCAACAACACAAAATGAAAATCTTTGTTGTTGTCATCATCGTCCTTGATATATCACTTCTGAATGGAAGGAGAATACCTTGATGCTTAAACTTTCCACCCGGTAACCACCTATCAACTAAACAAAAACATTTTCAAAATTGCAAATAGGTAAAGTCTGACATTAAAATAGCTGTTGCTGTATAGATAGATAGATGAGAATGTGTGTCATCTAATATTGTGTAATAGATATACCACACTTGAGAATAACCAGATTCATATATGTGCATTACCAATTCAATATAAGTACTACCATTGTTTTTATAATATTTCTTTTTTTTTCACTTTACATATTATTTTTATATTTCAGTTTAAGATGAAGATATGCCGATTTATTTTATTTTTTTATTAATACTTCATAAAATGGAATATTGTTCTCTACGTGATACTGATGCTCTACATTATTTCATAATAATTTTGTTATATAAAATTGGATGGTTCAGATAAGAACGATATGCGAATATAGAATTATTATTATTTTTATTGTATTTTAGTTGAAAATTATAGTTAAAAGAGTTTCTCTGGAATGCAATAAAGAGCATTCACAATTTTCATATTTTTTTGTTTGCTTGCGATACTATGACACCATTAAAATAGAAATAAAAGACGACAGAACTTTTTGATTCCAGTAATATTACATATCATTTTATAGTACCCAAAATTGCATAATAAAGTTTTTTTTTTTTTGCAATTTCTTCTTAATATATCTGTTCATTGAGCGCGTGTTTATCGATTGAACTTATACTGGGGGGCCAATTCTTGAATCATTTGAATATTATTTGCATACTGAATTATACGAGTACTATTTGAACGATTCATTCGAATGACATACTTATTTCAATACGAATAGAATATTTTGCATTCTCGCGATACGCATACGAATATATTCGAATGAAAATTGTGCGAAAAGCAGCGATCGGCATTCACATGAGCATATATTATTCGCCTTTTGCGATATTTTAATTCAATTTAAAGGCATGCGAATAACCGAAGCATTCAAGATAAAATTTAAAATAAGCTGATTCTACTGCATCGGATAAACGAGACTATATGAAAACGTACATACGAATAATTTTAGAATTCGGGTATTTCCTGTTATTTCAATAGTATGTGTAACTATAGTTTCTTAAAACCTTTTTAAAAATTAGGCAAAAAATAAAATAAAAATGTTTCTATTCCAAAAATTACCTCAAAACAAAAAAAAAATGTGCAAAACTCATAATCGCCTAAGTTTAATAATATCCAAATTCTATTTCCGAACCTTTTGATCTAAAGATATAAATTGAGACAATGTTTTCCACTGAATTTCGCTATTTGCAACAATAAAACGATAATTTCCCGAAATCAAAGAAATATATGTAGATGTACATGTACATACTTCAATGATAATATTAAGTACAAAGTTCTAATTCACGAGTTTTATCGCGTGCGATGTTTAAAAACCTGGTGTGTTTTTAAAATATCGCATGCGATAAAACTTGAGAATTAGCATCCAGACATAGATTATAGGCATTTTATTGGTCGTAAAATAAATGTGAAAACACTGTAAAAGAAAACTCAATTTTATTTTGATATCGATCTTTTAATTTAACATTTAGATTTTATATTTTCTTATCATCACTCCATATTAACAATCATTTTGCCGAACTCTAAAGGCAGATCATAAATTTTTTTAACATTTCAATAAGAAAACCATTTTTATTTGTAAATAATTTGCTAAATGGCAATCGATTGACTAGTCTTTCTCATTTCAATAATAATTAATTTATTTTTATTCATTTTTATTCTGTAAATGCAGTGATTAATATGATTATGGGTTTTATACGTGCATCTGCAGGCTAAACTGGTTATTAAAATAACTGGTGAAATAATAATACATATTCGTTATTTGCATTGAACATTTTAAGAATAACCATTAATAGATAATATTCTGTTATATTCCATCGGTTTCTTCTTAATTACACAAGTACAAGATATTTTTATTTCTTTGAGTATTAAATTTGCTTTAAAATTATAATAAAGCTATAGATAGTGGAATGGAGTAGTCATAAAACCATAATAGAGTATTAAATGTTTAAAGATATAATATGGAAACACAGTAATAATTATAATTATTATGAATTTTTACTGGCCAATAAATATATTGCGGTGGAAGAAATAATTATTGATGGCTATTTTATTAGTATTATTAATTATTATTGTAATTGGTCAAGTAAAATTATCACTGAAATCAAGTTGACTGATTTTTCTTATATAACAAATAATTTAAAAATTTCAGATTTAGCCATTATATATTTTATTGTAGGTACATTAAAAAATATTTGTATTAAATCATGATCAATAATAGCGTCCTAGGAACAACTGGATTTAGAATGGAATTGTATCCTTAGATAGTTTTTTTTATAGGCTGTAGAACTTTTTTCAACAGGATTTTTTAGGCAAAATTTATATTCCTCTATTTTAATTAAAATAAAATAAGTTCTTCCAGTAGCTCAAAAAAAATCTTGTAATAATGTTAACAATAATGATAAAAGATAAATACCTACTTTTACACGATCAACCTTAATACCCATGCAGACAAATACATGTTGGCGACTTGGCGGCTACAAGTTAAAAGCATTGCCAACACGACTTATATAAGCACATTCCAACATCATTTATAGATTATATGAATTGATATGTGGCATACCAAAAAGTTGGTAATCGAACTACCAAATCACGGTCACGCTTTTACATAGAAGTATGAAAATTTTGCGGCCTGTCCAGAGAATTGTATTCAGAATTTTTCAATTTACCGGGAAACAAATCTTCATGCTTTTATCAAAAAGTGCACTATTAGGTTCAAATTGTGGTCATATTTTCCTAACTACTAGACGAACTTGAGAACATAGAATCGAGAAAAGTTCAACTTAATCTGTAATATTTCATTGTTTTCAATGATTAAGTATTTTGTTTAAACATAAATTTTACAGTAACTGACATTACTATTTAGATATATATTTAAATTTGTGTGAAATTATTGAAAAAATATGATAACGCAACTGGACACTGAACTAAACAAAAGAACCAGTCAAACTGCATTAAACAAAAGAAATAAGTTATCTATAACCGATCGGTTTAACCCAAAAATAGCAACATTTTTTTTTATTCAAAAATCCTAATTCTTAAATAAAAATCGTTTAAAACGAAACTATTAAAATGACTTTATCACCGATTTTATTAAAGAATGTCTATTTTTAAATTTAAAAAAACATTGGTAGATTATGACAGTTTACATATAAAAAAAAATTAAAAAACTACGAGCTTCGTACTTTCGTATTTTTTTATATGGAGATTTTAAAATCTACGAAGTACGAAAAAAAAGTACGAAGCCTTGGTATACCCCTATTGTTATTTTTTAGTTTATGTAGTCACTTTTTATTTTTGTATTTGCTGCCTTTGGAATTTGCCACTATAGCGGTTAGTCTCACTTGTCTCCACTACGCAGCGGGCCTGTGACTTGCTAAATGATATATAGCTATGCCGACATATAAGACGGGAATTGGCTGTTGACGATAAGAGTACTAACTGACTAATAAATAATTTAAGTTGTCTTTATGTCGTGAACTAAAAATGTTTAATTCGGAAAATAGCTACGTCAAGATGTTGGCATATACTAATTTATATCGGCATGTAAATATAAGTTTTATCTGTCTTCTTAAGTAGGTTTTATCTACTTTTACCAGATTTCGGCAGCATTTAAAATACTTGATAAGTATTTTTTACTCTGTATTTGAAATACTAAGAATATATTTTGTATTTTGTATTTAAAATCTGTGAAAATAATTTTCTTGAAGTATTTTGTATTTTTGGAAAGAACATAAAGTACAAAGTACATTTCAATGAAGTTTATTTTTCACCCTTTCAAATCACAAATATTTTTCAAACATATCTTTCGATTAAACATTTTTCCGAAGAAGTTGAAAACATGAAAATTATGAAAAACCGTTTTTAGAGATTTTAATTTTTTTTTAAACTACAATTTATTACTAGATCATTCAATAACATCGATCAAATGGTTCTCAAGTTATATGATTTTTTTAAATTTGGTCCTCAATGATTTTTGTCAATATTTTGACTATTTCGTTCTCCGGTAACACTGACCAAAAAAAAAAAATATGCAGAAAACTTTATATTTTACAACTAAACCAATTTGCAAACTTTTATCAAAATCCGAGGTGGTTCGGGTTGAAAATTACAGATTTTTGATCGGTTTGATATGGAATTCGTCTATAACACCTTAATGTTTAGTTAATATTAAAATAAATTAAGTTATTAATACTCGAATGGGACACGAATCCACAATCTTCAGATAACCGTTCTATTGCTTTACCATAATTATAGTTAGTCATTCACATTAATGATGAACATCAGCAATACAAAAAATCAATAAACAAAAAATGCTTTACTAGGTAGATTAGAAAACCAGTAGGCAAATCTTTTGTAACATCTAAATATTTACCTAAACATGTTTAAAAGGTATAAAAAGTCAGAGTTAAAATGTTATTTATTTAGGTCATGTACTGAAGAAAGTGCACCCACCTTCGCGCCACTCTTGTATAAATAAAATATAAAACAAAAAACAAAGCAAAACAAAATAAAGTAGCCGTGTTTAAATGTTTAATGTCTTTTAAATTTATTTTGTTTGAACTGTGGATGCGCGTGCACGTGCCCAAATATCATCAAGTATTTAATTTCTGGTTTTCTTCCACGTATTTTATTTACTCTGTTGTAGTTATATAATGAACAATTCCATCTTATTTCCAAATATAGAAAATAAATCAATTACTGTACAAACTAAACCCTCATTAAAAATATATTCGCATCTTATATTCATCATAATGGCATTAAGGACAAGATTACACCATTAAGATAATTTTCTTGGTTATAATAGTGTAGTGTTGTTGTTGATAACTTTAAACGTTTATTATTATCATTTCAACCCATATTTAGCCAACAAAAACGGTAAAGTTTCATTAATATTGTGACCGCACTATAGTAACCACGTAAACCGCTTCATTTTCTAAAGCTACATGACACTATTTGTTATATGAATTATTAATTCAGGATATAGTCATATTTGCTAAATAGACATATAGTCAAATTTCTTTTGCATAAAAACTATGGCATGGAGTAAGGTACAGTAGACTCATTTATTTTATGCAAAATCTGGCGCATCGTCTGTTTCATATTCACATAGGTTTTAGCATTGCTGTTTCCTTCACACAATTGAAACATCTATTAAATATCGTCTTCTGCACATCCAAAGATTTTGCATGAAAATAATGATTTTACTGTAAGTAGTAATTACTTACTACAAAAAAAGAACATTTTTAGGAAAGTTCTTCTTTTGGTCATTTTAAGTAAATGAAACCTTGTTAAGTATTAAAATCTATTAGCAAAATTATTAAATTGTTATGTGAAAATTGTTGGCAAATATTTCATGGAGAGAGTAATGATGTAACTTTTTGAAATTTCAGTAGGTTGTTTTGCATGCAACTATGACAGTTCAATAGGTCTGTACCCAAATTGTAACTTTCTCATTTGAGCAAAAATGAGTGATCCTTTGACATTACACGCACTCATCCCAAAAAAATCGATTCTAACTTCAGTGAGTGATAATCATTTTTCGTTAGAAAAGCACACTGAAAATTGTTTTAATGCGCTTTTATCATATATTGAGATTGTTGCATTTTGAATATATTGAAAAATTAAATGTAAGTATGTTTTTGAATAAAATTTGTATGATTAATGACTGTGATCGGCGACTTTAATTTCTATTTAATTATATATTAAATATTAATATATTTTTTATGGTAGATGGAAGAAAAAAAAGCCGTTAAAGCTGTAGCTGCCTCGAGAGAGCAAAAGAAAAAATTGGTTGATTATTTAGAGAACCATTTAGGAGTAGCCAGAAATCAGTAAGTT